>JASCZI010030409.1:0-16267 GCA_036250425.1 Stylosanthes scabra | reverse complement strand
TAGCTCCCTGTTTTCCTCCAAGGTATGATACCTATTGAATGTTTCTTTTTCTTTTATCTTGCTCTCGGATAGCCTTCTGCTAGGGAATATTCTCATTTTAATATTCGGATGTGCTGCCCACTATAATATTTTTCCTTCTAGTTATGGCATCTGAAAGTGTATATTTAATGATTTTTTAGTATCATCAAAGGTTCTTTCAATCTTCCAAATTTTCTGTTTAGTGAGTTTTGCTCTAACCTAGCGAGGTAAGGCTTTGTAATTGTTGTTGCCGGACTGGCAAGTTCGCTCAAATACAAGTGTGTTTTAAATAGAAAGTGAAGCTATAAAAGTCATGAGATTTTAGAGAGAATACTCTTTCACATTTTCACTATACAAGTTGGGTTTGATATTGAACTATGGATATATCCATTACATAGTCATATAAGGGTGTGTTAGGATTTATCTCTAGAAGACTAGAAAACTAACACATTTCACTTCATCTAAGGTAGCATTTATTGCAGTGGGGTTCTTTCTGTGTTGAAGTTGTAGTATCTTCTAAATCCGATTTTCATTCTGGCAGATACGAAATTTTCCACCTAATGGTAAATCTATACACCGAGAGATTTGTTCAGATGCTAAGGTTGCTTAGTGACAGGGCGGATGAGTTGACAAATATAGAGATATTAAAGGTATTTCACTGTTGTTATTTATAAGTATAACATGTTATCACATACTTAGTCCATCAAATTCATCTTTCATAAGTGGGAAACAGCAATGCAATCTCTCTCTATGTAGAATTTAGGAAACTGAGTTACTAGCTCATATTGCATAATATGTTAAAATGCAACAAACGTTTATATGTTATGCGCTATATTTTAAGGTATAGGTACTAATATCCAATACTTTTACTATGAGTAGTGAGAAGTGCATTGGGTTCCCTCATCCATTGTTTTATTAACGGTTTAGCATTTGCTTCAAATAAGGAGAAGCCAAATTTTAAGAAGAATGAAGAAAAATATGGAGGAACACTTAAGTGATAGGTAACTTGTTATTATAAATGCGTAACACTTCTCAATAGAATTGATTGGATGTTATGGCAGATCACTAACAGAATAATATCTGCCAGTATTGAAAATATTCTGGCAGAATATTTGCTCTTTTAAATCTGGAAATTCTGTGGGACTGTACGGCTGTAATTATATAATTATATCCTTGATTAGTATATATATATATATATATATATATATATAATTAAATGCGATTCACTTTATAAATTTTGAGGTCATACTATAAGCTTTTCAGATCTTTGCTATCTTGCAACATTTGTTTAGTCGTTAATCATTTATGTTCCTCTACTAGTCTCTCTATGTTCTTCTTTTCTCATTTACTTTTTTGGGAAAAGTATACCCATTCTCATGTTTTATTGATTAGGTAACTGGTTGGGTGATTGAATACCAAGAGCATCTCATTGGGCTTGGTGTTGATGAGACTCTTTCCCAAGTATGCTCTGAGTGTGGTGCCTTGGATCCTCTTATGAACTCGTATGTTGAAAGAATGCACGCTACAACAAAGGTAATCTTGACTAACATGTTTCTTCATTTAGCTTTGGCTTTCACCTATTGTTTCCATGGATGTGTTCTTCATCATGCATAACATTAAGGTTTTTGCCTTATGTGTTTTCAGAAATGGTACTTTAATATTTTGGAGGCTGATAAAACACAACCCCCAAAGAGAACAGAAGATGGAAAGCTATATACCCCAGCTGCTGTTGATTTATTCAGGATACTTGCAGAGCAAGTACAAATTGTTAGGGATAACAGTACTGATGTCATGTTATACAGAATTGCCTTGGCAACCATTCAGGTAGTAGATGTAACTTATGTACTGCATTTTTTTTCCGGAGCTAAACTGTGGGAAGTAAAAGTTAAATATGGACAGAACTTGAAAATAATAGTTCCTAATTCATGCAGTCATAAGAGCCCCTCGTAGCTCAAATTTTTTTCTTTTTGCAGGTGATGAGTGATTTTCAAGATGCTGAAATGAAGAGACTTGAAGAACCTGCTCCTGATATTGGTCTGGCACCTCTGTGTGCCATGGTTAGCATGATTTTTTTTTATTTTCTTTTACTTCTTGACTCATTATTTCATCATGGTGTTGTTTTCAATTGATAATTATGTTGACACAAGCTTCAATTTAACCATTTTTTTTTATATAGATTAACAACAATTTGCGCTGTCATGATCTAGCAATGGAGCTAGGTAACAGTACTATAGAAGCCCTTCCAGAGATCTATGCTGATCAGGTTAGGAACTTTGTTAGTCACTATATCAACTTTGGGCCTGATATTGGAAATTAAGAATAAATTTCCAGTCATTTTTTTGACCCTATGCTCTTATTTTCCGTTACATTTCAGGTTAATTTTGAAGATACTTGTAAGGGTTTTCTTCAAGTTGCCAAGGTATGCTGAGAGTATGCATATTTTTTAATTCTAATATGTTTCGGTGAATTTAGTTCTATCATATGCTTGTATTGGGGAGAAAAACTATTTCTATACTGCGAATGCTTGACATGACATGATGCATTTGATTAACATTCTTCTTGTCCAACTTCTGCCTATCATTTTCATTCGGATGGATGTCTTTGTAACGTTTATGGTATCACTTGATTCATTTAGTGTGCATAGAATAGATTCCCTGAAGAATTGATGAGCTAGCACGTATTTAGATGGTATTCTAGTGTGTGTATTTTTTATTTTAGATTTTTTTAAGTTTCATATCTTGTTTCTAATTTCTAATCACTCCTTTTAGCAGTTTGATGAACATCTGATATTACTTCCGTCTTATAATTTAAATGCACTTTTTCATGTCAGGAAGCTTTGCATCAAACTGTCACTGTAATCATTCGAGATCCTGGTAACCAGGAGTTGTTGTCGAAGCTATACCAACCAGGTAAAGTATGATCAGCTAGCTTACTTATAAACGGTAACAGCTTTTACTACCTGTTTCTTTGTCAGATGAGGAAATCTTTTATGTTAGGAGGATCACTAATCCTCATACATTAGCTCTAATATCATATCATAATAAATTCTTTTATTTAAATTGGATTGCTTTTTTATGATCATTGACATGTAATGGCCAGAAAGATTTTGCGAATTAAGCTTTGTGCGATAAACTTCATTTTATATTTCTTCTACTTAATACAGCTGCTGAGTAATTGGCCATTTCTTCTTGTATTGTTGCTCAGTTCAATGTTTTATCGGGCGTTAAATTTATTTCATTCCCTTCATATCTCATTAAGCACATCCCCTTGCACCTTATTTAATGTTCTTAATAAGGTATTGACTTAATATTTTTTCTGTCCCTAAATCAGAATGGAGTGAGGGTCTTGTTACAGAGTACTTGCTTGCAACATATGATGATTATTTTAAAGAAGTAAAAGAGTGAGTGAATTTTCTGATCATAGTAGTTTCACATTGTTAATTTTCTCTACATCTCCAATATCACCTCTCTCAAGCTTTCTTCCCAAGAAACTAGTAAATTGAAAGCTTAATCTATGAAGCATGGGCTATGGCCCTTCCAAACCCTCAGACAGTCAGACTTGATATTTTTATTGTTGAAAATTTATTACTTCCTGTATATTCAAGGTACATTGAAGACAGATCTTATAAGAGATTGTGTGAACACTGCCTGGAGGAAACAGTGGTTATTTATGTTGATCAGCTCTTATCACAGGTTCTGATGTAAATAATTGTTGATTCTTTTTTGTGGACTTAATTGTGCATACAATCTTCAGTAAGACAAGTTGTCACGTTAATTTCAGAAAAACTACATTAAGGAAGAAACCATTGAACGAATGAAACTAGATGAGGAGGTTATCATGGACTATTTTCAGACCGAAATCCATGTTTCTGTAAGTTCTCTTGATGCTTCTTGTAAGTTCTGTGTTCTAATCTGAAAATTATGGCAGGTAAATATTGTATTAGCAGTAAATCTTGGTTTGTTATGCCAAAGTTTCTCACTGTGATTCCTTTGAAATTGTTTATTAGAAAATTGAAAATAGATTAAGAATACTTAAAGATTTGCGAGATCTTGCTTCAGCCACAAGCCTGGATTACTTCACGCTCAACTATTCTAATATACTCGAGCATCAACCCGACTGCCCGGTAATCTGCCCAAAATTATAATTATTTCATTATTAGCTTTTTCTATAGTAGATGATTTTATTATGCAACTGAAAATAGAAGTAACTGTTACAAAGATTTTGATGATTTAAATTGGGTTGCCCTGGTTGATGAATGCGTTCTTTTCTGCCAATGCAGCCTGAAGTTGTTGAGAAAATTGTAGCCCTACGCGAAGGCATTCCTCGGAAAGATGCCAAGGAGGTAAATAACATTCAGTATTTTATTTTGCTGAAGTCTAAAATTGAAGTCAGAAGTATCTGAAGAGATTTTGAATACAGATAACACATTTATTCATGACAAAAAGGGACTAAGGGAATGATAAATGATAATATATTTAGCCAAACTGAAGCAAATTTATTGTACACAATTTTGAAGTTTACAATGTTTCTTGTTAATGTCAGGTCATACAAGAGTGCAAAGAGATGTATGAAAATTCTCTTGTTGATGGAAAACCTCGAAAGAGAGGTTTTGTTTTCTCACGACTGAAGTGTTTACAGTCTAAGGGGGGAGGCATTTGGAGAAAACTCACTTGAAGTATCATTCCATTCTCTTGTTTATGTCGCTTCTATATGACTATATGGGCAAGTTTTTTGGGGGACTTTTTTTCTATATGGAAATTGAGAAATGTAAAGTGCCTACAAATGGTGGTTCATGGTGATTGACCTCAATATGGTGTTTAAGTAAAAACGCTATCATTCATTCTTTTTCTATTCTTATTCTTATTATTATTATTATTATTTACTTCTTCTGTTATTTGAAAATTATAAATAGTGATTATTTATATTATGTTAAAATATTTATTATATACAGACTATTTATAAAGTTTTATTATGTATCAATTCACCAAAAATATTTTTTTTTTGCGCTTTTATGCATATTGTCCATATAAGTATATAACCCAGCCTTAAGCTCCCATTGAAAAGAATGAAGAGTATGCTATTTCGTATAAGTAGCCATCATTTGTTGTGTGAAGATTATATTCTTGACGTGCAGACACCAAAAAGATATCTTGACGTGTATATTCGCTAAACTGAACCGATATTGCAATAATTTACAAACCAAGATTTGAAAGCAAGACATGTCTAGTAGATCCGACAACCTAACATTGGGCAATCTCATATATGCAGTGCCAATCAGAGGGAAAACATGATGCTCAAATATTTATGGCTTCAAGGCTTCTGAGTTCTGAACTAAAACAATTATATACTTGCAGTGTACCCACATCATGCAAATGTAGACAACAACGCAGGGAATCCGTACTCTTCAACACTAAACAAGAATAATGTAGACTTTACATCTGCCATAAAATGTAAACCACACTCGGGAGCAAGATTTCCAGAGTCCAAATGAGTGGTTGAATGAAAATTCCATCACATATCATGAGTAGAACGGCTATTATCTGATTGATGATTCTGAGATCCTATATTTGAGTTTTGCCGAGAAAATAAGTTGGGGTATGAAAAATATGGGTCATCATCTAATGAAGGCAATCTATTAGGCTGGTGAGCGGAGGATTTCTCTCCCACTGCATCATTTTTTGGTAAGGAAGTATCAAAATCTGCTTTGAGTGTATCAAATGAAGGAAAACTTGGTGAACGAGAATGAGAGTCTGGTGAAGAAAAGTGGTCCTGGTTAAGTTCAAGAGTATTTCCACCGCTGCCATCGGAGGTACCTCCAGAATTATGCTTAGTGAGACGTCCCCTTTCTGTAGTAGATTGATTGTCACCGCCAGCATAAAATGGGTTCACAGAGCTGCTATCAGGTGCATGTTCACTATTTTTCCTGGTAAGTTCGTTAATTCGGACTTGAGCAAGACTAGCTGCTGAGCGAGCTGCAGCTGCAGCACGTTCAGCAGTTTCTGCTGCAGCATGAGCAGCAGCCAACACATCCTGCAGGTCCACATTGGGTTCAGATTTTGTGCTTGACAAGGATTCCACATTGGCTTCGGTTTTTGTGCTCGACATGATGGGGGAAGGAGAATCACTATGTCTAGTAGAATATGATCCAGCCGGTATTGAAGGAGGGGAGATGAATGGCACAAACTGCTTACTTTCCATTTTACCAAGAGTATTATGGGGTTCGTCTCTCTGAATAGTTGATATATCAACTTGCTCATGCTTTACGCCTGGGATATCTCCAGAGTAGCTAGATGAACGAAGATCAACTTCAGGAGGTGGAACAACTCCTGGAGCTGTGGCAACATGTACATTTGGCTGGACTGATACCTTAGGCACTTCAGGGAAGTCCAATATGTCTGACTCAGAATCAGAATCAGGTTCTTCTTTATTAAATGTATCACGAACAGTGTCTGACTCTTCATCCTGTTTTTCTTCAGGAGGAACCACATTTGACCCAACAAACTGTGTGGGGCCATTCTGACAAGGGAAAAAAAAATTTAAGATTATGGTGCACATAAAGGAAAACCAACATGATGTTGCACTAGTCACTACAGCCTAGTACTTACCAGCAAGTCCTCATGTTTCTTAAAGAACTCGGTTTCTGAAGCAGCTGGATCCCATTCTATCTCATGCTCAACAGCAATTTCTTTTAGAAGGTTCAGTTTCTTTTCAGGTGAAGGAGCACGAACCGACAGCAGCTCTATTAACTGCAAGTGAAGTGAACAAGGAGAATGTCATAAAAGAGAATAACTTTCATCCTTGATGGTAAGTGGTTTTCTCCACATAGGACTAAAGGTTAATGAACCTGGCGATTAACACCGCAGTCAGGCCTGAGCTCAGTAGCAGCAGATAAAAATTCCTTCCCATATTTGGCAGCAAATGCCTGCTGAACCTGTATTAGCTCTGGCAGATCTGCACACCTTGGTGCAGCAAAACAAACGCTAGATATGGCTTCCTTCAAATCTAGGGGACACTCCCTGAGAAACAATAATAATTTGATGAGACAAAATCATGAGTCTAATAGAATATAGAAACCACACAAAAAACATATCCTGATCCACACGGATATAGATTCATATTACTAAAAAACCAAGAGATTTCCAAGCTAACCTGGAAACAAAAAGCTGAAGGGTTGACTCATTGTAAGTGAAAAATGAATGATAGAAAAGAGGTGGCAATGGTATTTTTTTAGTGAGAAAAAAATGTGTAGGCAATATTTGATAGTGAGGGGAAAATTAAGTTTGTCAGCTATGAAGTTCACAGTTCACACAACTATAGGTGTAGAAAATCGTGATGGTAACCCTGGTAGAGAAATAATATTGTTCAATCATAAGAGGATGAAGGTTAAAGCAATAGTAAAAGCCATTAAATACTTAAGCGAGCAACAGCGACAGCAGTTGTAAGTAATATAACATAATATTCAACAGAAACCAAGACTCAACCCACAAGTGAGGTTGGCCACAAGGATATCAAGAACATTGAGCTCTATCAAAAAGCAACTCTTCAATTTAATAAATGCATGTTCTACACATGGCTAGCTTAATTGTAAATCTTACATGGATGTCAATGACATAAAGTAAATTCAAACCAGAAAACTAAGCTAGAATACCTTTGTGCCTCGATTATTGGAAGTCGCACAGCAATTAGTTCACAGAACAGTTCAATGATCTCTTGGGCAGCCATCATGTTCTCCTCTCTGATAATATGCTCTACCTGCATCAAGCAAACACATTCAAGATCACTTCGATACAATAATGTCTTTCCTTTTGTCCAGCGCCACAATTATCAAAAAGAAGTGAGATTGATCTATACCCTGATGCGAGCAGTGGCTTCTTGACCAGTCTCAAGCAGCTTGGCAATCTCACGCCGCATATTCTTTAACTGAATCTCTCTTCTGTTCCTTAGAAGCTTTATGCGCGGAATTGTCAGCTTCAGCAGGGTTTTACTGAAAAGTGTAAACAATGGTGATCATCAAATCATTTCAACAGTTTAACAGGTAAACATAGGGAGCCAAAGTATAAATAATAAATAATAATAATAAAAAAACAACCCCTCCATAAATCGCACAACAAATGAATGTTCAATCGTAATTATAAAACACAGAAGAAAAAAAATCCAGTTCCTGAGAAAATTTAGAAAAACAATAATTCAGGGTAATCAGCATCAAATAGTTCAACGAAGGCACAAAAATAAACGATTTCAGCTCAACCAAACTTGAATTAAATGTAAAAGTAAAATAGAAAGAGGAGAATTGTGGAGGAAGGAGAAGGAGAAGGAGAAGGAGTACCATTTAGCAGCCTTAAAACCCTGTTTGAAGAACGAATCGAGCATCGACATGGTGCAGCTCTTTCTCTTTGTTTCGATCAGAATTGGATCCCTAAAATCAGAGCCAGATCAAAACTCAGAACCAAAAATTGAGAATTACAGTAAGTTTAGGATATCAAAGAGAGTTCGCTGATTTCATTATTATTATTATAGATTATGGATTTTAAGAAAGAAAAAGAGAACGGTGAGTTGGGTGTGATATGATATCAATGATGATGGATGTGTTACCTTGGAAGAAAAAACGAGAAGATAATGGCGATAATAATCTCTTTACTTATTCCTTAACAAGTAAGTATTCTGAAATCTCAACTCAACTACGAACGATCTGTGAAACCCATCTCTTAACCCTTTTTTCTTTTTTTTGGTTAAATAAAAGTTGAACTTTCCTTTCTTTTTTTTTTCAACAAGTATTTCACTCGTGTATATGATAAACATGGAAAAGGAAAAGGAAAATAATAAGGATATGTTAATGATATTATTTTTTCTCACAACAAAAGTCGTTGGCATGATAATAACAGAAAAGAAAATATGGCTCGACCTATCAAAATAGAAAACCTCAAAAAAAGAAAATAACAAAAATTAGAATATATCTATCATCTATAATCCATTAAAAAATATATATTATATGGCTTGATGTATCATATATTTGCCGACATGGTCATCATTCATCAAGTAATTCAACGCGGTAATCCTAAACACTGATTTTGGGGTTAGCAATGATAACCTTGAACATTTGGATTTTTGCTTCTTAACCACAATTTATATGCCATAACAATTTCTATCATTGCAGTGTAAATATTAATATTCACATATCGGATAGAGAGTGACACAAGAAACCAAAGATAGGCTCATTTGTTGTATTGAGCATTTTCTAAAAGGACTGCATTTCATTTACACATTCAAAGCAAGTCCTATATCTCTAGCAAAAAGCATAACTGCATTTTTCTAGTTCAACTATATGTACAGAACATATCTTCAAAAAAAGTGGAAAAAAAAAAGCATTCTTAACAATACTTCATGCTTCTTCTGGTACTTTGGTGTCGAATACTCTGAACTGTCTAGATCCCCACATATCTTCTTCGGTGAGATAGTACGATTTAAGACAAATCGAAACCCATGGCGGATTTCTCTTACAACTATTAGCGCCATCTTCGGTTACTCCAAGCAATCTGTTTAGCTTCTTGCTCAAACTATCCGTGTCCGGATGGCCATCAAAAAAGGTCTCCTGCCATGTATCAAGATTAAAAAAAAAAAAAAAAGAAGAAGAAGAAAAGGAAACGCACCAGCCACATAAATATGGAAAAACATTTTTAAAAAAAGATATCAAATTTAAAAGTGATAAAGCAAAACCGAAGTTAGAAACAATGACTTTAGCTCAGTATCATAAAAATAATTAAAAAGAACTCTAAATCTATGAATAGCTAAAATTGTGCAAACCCCATCCTCGCCAAAAACATAGGCATGAATTCTAGTTGTTGCGTCCTCTAGGGTCAACCGCATTCTGTATATCCCAGAAGAAGAGCGGACCATTTCAGGCTGGCAAGGCAATGCTGATACCACTCGAACCACACACTTGAACTTGGCTGTCACCTACAATACATAATATTCAATAAGCGAACAAGCAATAGTAACATGTGCATGTATGTCTTGTGTGTATGGAAGAGAGAAACTGAGTCGAAACTAAGAGCATGGGCACAATGACTAAAAGGATATATAGTACCTCTTCATGTGTGAGGGCATCCATTAGAGTAACATATGGCACACTATCATATTTAACCGGTACAACTGTATTGAACAAGCACAATAGTTATTCAACTTTGAAAAAAAAAAAGAGAGTATATATAAAAAGAAAATTCTCACATTTATGCTGATCATAACTTTAATATGAAAAAATAAAATTAAGGAAATAAACCATAGTGAGACAAATGAAATACCTGTCACAGATGAAGGTACAGGGACATACCCCAAAGAATTTCTTTCAAATTTCAGAGATATCCGCTCATTAGACAACCTGGCTCAAGGTACATGAAAAGAATACATAGATAAGCTAAAGTTTGCTTAACGTATACATTCAAACTATGTATTATGTTTGAACTAATTTTGCTACCACCTTTTGCGCATTAAAATGAGATTATCCTCAGCTGAAGCGTATCGAATCTTTGTAAAATTGGTAAAAACGGCACGCCATAGTCCTGCATGCACTTCAAGGCGCATGCTGACCAACTTAATCCATTTAAATTTAACATTGTTTAGAAGGTGATGAAGACCACTCTTCTCAATGCATCTATCAAAGGCTATCCTCAATAAGGATCCAACAGTAGGGAAAGTACAATATAGATCCCTTGGCAAGGGCAAAGATTCCAATTGTAAAGAAAGTGGACAATTCATTTCATCTTCTAGCCTGCAATTCATAAATGGAGACACCAAATTTCTTTATGATACTAACATCGTAACATAAAATATTATTTGCAATCATAAACTAGTCAAAAAATCACATCTACTTCAATGGATTATGGATATATACAATTTAAAACTAAGTCCCTACTACAAAGGATTAATATATGCTCTCCATCATTATAAGTACAAATGAAATACATATTCTCATAAAAGCAAGCTTGCATTTCAACTCACTTTGAACGTATTATGTTTGGTGGGGTATCAGTACCATCCCAGGCATAGATAAACCATTCATCTTTTGCAGCCTCGCAGAAATGAAGTATCTTAAAGTACAAAGAAAAACATGAACTAGAATTAGTGCTTTGGAGTAGAAACAATAAAAAATAAGGGTGCATAAATCTCTCGTGCAACATAACAACTAAACTACCTTGCATGCAAAATTCATGTGATCTCCTTCCTTGATTTCGCTGAACAAACGAAAATCATTTCGACCTACACAGCATATCAAATACCTTGAATTCACACACCAAAATTTAGCAAAGTATACAGCTAGAATGTGAAGTCGTGAATAAAAATTAATGGATTTATTCAAGTACGTACTGGGTATTACAGGCTGCAACACCAAAGTACCTTCATTAGGCTGAAAGTTGACCAGCCACTTTCTAAGCTTGTCTATGAATATTTTGTCCTCACTTGCATGCTCATACTTAGGAGAAACTTGATAAGGAACAAAATCACCACCATCTTTCCCATGATATAATCCAAAAGAGGATTGTGCTTTATTGTAAACAAGATTTACTTCCCCACTATGCGATCTTACCTACAAAAGATAAAGCATTACATTTTTAAAGAATACAAGATGTAATTTTTTCTATACATAAGAAAGTTCACTTCTATTCAATACGTAATTTTCTTTCCTGCCTCAATCCCAAAATTTCAGTATTTTTAGTACCTCCAGTCAAGAGAGACTGGGATTGGGACTAAAACTTTAATAACTTTTTTTTACTCAAATACTCTCACTCAACATTAAAGTTTGCAATATTAATCTTTGTCCTTCCTCCATCAACTTAATTTAATTTTTATCATTCAATCTCTGTCTCTTAGTAAATTTTAAACCAAACACAATAGCAAACTTAATTCAGTCTCAATCTCGGTCTCTCTCCCTAACGCATCCTAAGAGTAGCAGTTAACAAATGGGAATATAGTTTATGTCAAACAATATCAGTTCAGTCACTAATCAATATCTATCTAACAAAACTCATGAAGTGCATGAACTTCAAAGACTGCACAACTCAAAAGATGTGTGTGTGAAAATTGAATAAACAACTTCAAAATTAGCAAAATGTGAATGCAGGAGGTTAATATGAAAGAGAATACTGTAACATTGCAGAGGTGAATCACATCCCCAGCTGCAGAAACATGGGGAAGCTTTTCAGCAATTGGAGCAAAAAAGTTAACAGCCACACCAGTCTCATGATGAGATGGATCAACTATTCTTATGGAACAGCAGTAATCTGCAGAAATTGTTATGCACACCATAAGAATCAGCATTAGCAGATGATATATTTGAATATTTCATGCTATAGATTATCATAAAAATTGTTCAAATTGGTCAAACATTCCCAAAAAAAAAAAAAGTGAAACCAGCTCAGAAAACACCTTAAGAGAAACGCTCATCAAGCTACTACCAAATGAAGAACATGGCAGCTGTAAGCCCGGCCTTTTTATCGTCATTGCCGGTTCTCAAGTTAAGGATTTTAATAAAAATGAGAAGAAAGCAAGATGGAAGAGTAAGAAGAAGATCGCACTTACCAGTGCCTCTGGTAGTCTTAGGGAAAGAGTATTCAAGGATAACCGCCAAAAGAGATACTCTCTGGCTCAGTAACGAAACGGCATCTTGAATCTCAAGACATCTATTTCTGGAACTCATTTCTGGAACTCTCTGTTAGGGTTTTGCTTCAAACCAATGGAACTTCAAAACTGGAGGGAAGAACACCATGCTCGCAAAGGCCCAGGCCCCACTGCATTTTTTAGTTGGGTCTGCCCGCTTTCTTTTTTTTGGGCTTCGGTCTGGCCACTCTTTAATCAAAATAATGGAGACAATTTTTTGCTCAAAAAAAAAAATAGATAGATCATAGATATTAAAACCAACGTTGGACCGTCACAAAAAAAAAAAAAAAATGATGAAGGATGATTTGTGTTCCTTAATTATCTCTTCTAAGTTCAATTCTTTCCAGAAATAAAACTTGTTTAGAAGGATCGATTACTTTGAGTCTAAAATATCGAGGAATTAGTCGTTGAACTTTCGGTCGGAAATACTCTAGTAAAAAAATAATAGATATTAAAAATAAAAAGCAAAAACAAATGAGATAGTATTCTATTTCTTAGTCTATATTATTATTTAGGTATATAAAACATAAATCAAATAAAATTTGATGAGATTTTGAAAAAAAAAAAAAAGTTAATTGCAAACAATAATAATAAATACTTGACTACACAAAAATAAATTTTTGGGTAAAACAATAAAACTATCATGGATCACATAGTATGCAGAGTAATTCAATGTCAAGGTTGAATGTAGTTTTGAACAGGAAAAGTATACCTCAACCTTCATCAGAGTAATGTTGTTTTTTTCCTAAATTCTAGACCGTATATTCTTATTTTTCAGTGGAATATAATATCATAACTTGCTTTAGGGAAAGAAAGAAAATGCATTTGCTCAAATATCTCCGGTAGATTCTTCAAATCCTATCTCATAACTCATAAGCATCTACTGCTTACTACTAGCAAGTAACAAAGCACAGCTTCAAACTTGGTTTCAGAAATCAGATTCACTTGCAAACCGTGAATGACCAGCTGCATAGCATTGACTTCTCCTCTCTGTCTCTCACTATCATGGAAAACAAAACCAACACCTTTGAACATTCAACTCCATTATCATTCTTATTAATTTATTATTATTATTATTATTATTATTATTATTATTCACTAATCAGATAACACAAATCAGAGAGTTGAGCCAAGTCAGAGTCTTCCATTTCCTCCTTCTTCAAAACCCAACCCAACTCCACCATTATTATAACCTCCATGCCATTCCCTCACAACAAACATTAAATGCTAACAACACATTATTCAAACATAAACCAAACCAATCATGTTCCACACAAAACACTGTCTCTTCTTGTTACTCACCACGGTTGTTGTTCTCCTTTCTTCCACCACCAACGCCGCCGCCATAACACCAGGCTCCACCCTCTCAGCTTCCACCAACCAAACATGGAGTTCACCCACCAACACCTTCTTCCTAGGCTTCATCCCTGTCAACCCACCCACCACCCCTCCCACCTTCACCGCCTCCATCTTCTACTCCGGCAACTCCCCCGTCGTCTGGTCCGCCGCCAACGGCACCCCCGTTGACTCCGGAGCCTCCCTAAGCTTCCTATCCTCGGGAGCCCTTCGTCTTGTTAACGGCTCCGGCGCCACCGTCTGGGACTCCGGCACGGCCAACCTTGGTGGCTCCTCCGCCACACTCGAAGACAGTGGCAATTTGGTAATTTCAAACGGAAGCCATACCCCTCTGTGGCAATCGTTCGACCACCCCACCGATACACTCGTTCCCTCTCAGAATTTCAGCTCCGGTAAGGTTCTGAGATCTGGTTCTTACTCTTTTACCCTTAGGAATAATGGGAATTTAACCCTAAATTGGAACGGTAGCAATAGCATACTGTATTGGAACCAGGGTTTGAATTCTTCTGTGAATGCTGTGAGCAACCCTGTTTTGGCTTTGACTTCCATTGGAATTTTGCAACTTTCTGGTGCAAATTTGACAAGTGCAGCTATTGTTGCTTATAGTAGTGACTATGCTGAGGGTGGTAGTGATGTTTTGAGGGTTTTGAAAATGGATAATGATGGAAATTTGAGGATTTATTCCACTTCCAAGGGTAGTGGAAACCCTACTGCTAGGTGGGCTGCAGTTCAGGATCAGTGTGAGGTTTATGCTTATTGTGGCAACTATGGTATTTGTAGCTATAATGATTCGAATCCGGTTTGTGGTTGCCCTTCTCAGAATTTTGAGATGGTTGATCCCAATGATAGTAGGAAAGGGTGTAAGAGGAAGGTGAGTCTTAACAATTGCCAAGGGAATGCAACTATGTTGAACTTGGATAATACTCAGTTGTTCACTTATCCCCCCGAGGTTCAGTCGCAGGTGTTCTACATCGGTATATCGGCTTGTAAGGGTAATTGTCTTTCCAACACTGGTGGTTGTTTTGCTTCTACTGCCTTGGGGGATGGCACCGGGCAATGTTACTTGAAGTCGGAGGATTTGGTCTCTGGATATTCGAGTCCAGCACTGCCTAGTACTTCTTATATCAAGGTTTGTCCACCGGTGGATCCGAATCCGCCACCATCTTCAGGGGTGACTGTGAAGCAGAAGAGCTCGAGAGTACCAGCTTGGGTTGTGGTGGTTGTCATTTTGGCCACTCTTCTAGCCTTGGTTGCATTTGAAGGTGGTTTGTGGATGTGGTGTTGTAGGAACAACAAAAGGTTTGGTGCATTGTCTGCGCAGTATGCACTTCTTGAGTATGCTTCGGGTGCACCGGTCCAATTCTCCTACAGGGAGCTTGAGCGCGCGACAAAGGGGTTCAAGGAGAAGCTTGGAGCTGGAGGATTCGGTGCTGTCTATAGAGGAACTCTTGTTAACAAGACTGTTGCTGCGGTGAAGCAACTCGAGGGCATCGAGCAAGGTGAGAAACAGTTTAGGATGGAAGTTGCTACCATTAGTAGCACTCATCATCTGAATTTGGTGAGGCTAATTGGCTTTTGCTCGGAAGGGCGCCACAGGCTTTTAGTTTATGAGTTCATGAAAAACGGTTCTCTAGATAATTTTCTATTCATGTCAGAGGGACATTCAGGAAAATTGTTGAATTGGGAATACCGGTACAGCATCGCTCTTGGCACTGCGAGGGGCATCACATACCTTCACGAGGAGTGTCGCGACTGCATAGTCCATTGCGATATAAAGCCTGAAAACATTCTCTTGGATGAGAATTATATTTCTAAGGTCTCTGATTTTGGTCTTGCAAAGCTCATAAACCCGAAGGACCATAGGCATAGGACCTTGACTAGTGTGAGAGGAACCAGAGGATATTTAGCACCTGAGTGGCTTGCAAATCTTCCAATTACATCTAAATCCGATGTTTACAGCTTCGGCATGGTTTTGTTGGAGATTGTGAGCGGAAGGAGGAATTTCGAGGTCTCGGAGGAAACAAATAGGAAGAAGTTCTCCATTTGGGCCTATGAAGAGTTTGAGAAAGGCAACATCAATGGAATTTTGGACAAAAGGCTAGTAGACCAAGAAGTTGATATGGCGCAAGTGACGAGAGCAATTCAGGCAAGCTTTTGGTGCATCCAGGAGCAGCCCTCGCATAGACCGACAATGAGCAGAGTGGTGCAAATGCTCGAAGGCGTTGCTGAGATTGAGAGGCCG
>JASCZI010030408.1:57379-76030 GCA_036250425.1 Stylosanthes scabra | reverse complement strand
ATATATATATATATATATATATATATATATATATATATATATATATATATATATATATATATCATTCAAAGAATTTCTATCTGTTATATCTCTGATGTGCATAAATTAAAAGAAATATACTTTTCAAGATTTGTGTTAATAGTCTATATATTTGAAGCTAAGTGATTTATTGAATGTTTCTTAGGTTGCAATGGCTTCTCCTACTAGGAACAACAACAATGCTTTATTATCAGGAGAAACAACAAGAAGACCAAAGATTCAGGAAATAATAATCAACATTTCAGAACATGTTGAACCATTGGTGCCTGATGAATGTTGCATTTACAAGGTTCCTGTTCATCTATTCAAGTTGAATCAGGAAGCTTACACACCAAAGTTCATCTCAATTGGCCCTATTCACAGCAAAACCAAAGAGCTGAGGCAAGAGAATCAGAAACAAAGGTACTTTCATGCATTCTATAAGCGCCTAAATAACTTGCAGGCTTTGGCTTTGAAGAATTACAGAACAACCTATCTTGAACAAAAAGAGAAAGCCATAAGAGACTCTTATTCAGAGCTTGATGATGATGATGATATTGATTTTGTGGATATGATACTACTTGATTCTGTTTTCATCATAGAACTCTTCCTGAGAAATTCAGAGAGAAAAGATGATGAACTAGAGATCAATGATCCCATTTTCAAAACATCATGGATTTGCAAGGCCATACAAAGGGACTTGTTGCTTCTTGAGAATCAGATTCCAATGTTTGTGTTGGAGGAACTATACAATAGTGTGTTCCTCTTTGACAAGAACAAGAAAAATAACCATGATCAAAATTTTCTTAAGCTTGCTTTTTACTACTTCAAAGATTTTTATCCACAGAATGAGCCTAGTGATATTGCAGACATGATTCAAAGTTGCAAAACTTGCTGCAAACACTTCACTGATTTGATCAGATACACCTACCTGCCTAGAAAATTTCAGATTCATGGTGTCAATCCAAAGCTAGATTTTACCCCTTATCCAATAGATCATCATATCCCAAGAACTGCAACAAGATTGAATGAAGCTGGGGTAAGCTTTGAGAAAGTTCAAGGTAGAAGCTACTTAGACATAAAGTTCCACAAGACCCAAATTCTAAGCTGGTTTTTGTGCTTTGGATTCTTACCATTGACAAAGCATATCAAAGCACGGTTGCAGTTTCCTCAGGTGAAAGTGAACCAGACAACAGAGTGTGTTCTGAGGAACCTAATTGCATTGGAGCAGTGTCACTACTCAGATCAACCTTTCATATGCAACTATGTGTTCTTGATAGACTCATTGATTAACACTTGTGATGATGTGGAGTTGCTTGTTGACAAAGAAGCCATTGTTCATGAACTTGGGAGCCACACAGAATTAGCAGCACTTGTGAATTGTCTCTGCAAGAATGTTGTGGTGTCTTCAAACTATTATGGGAAGACCATAAAGAAGCTGAATAATCATTATAACAATTGTTGGATGCATTACATGGGAATGCTGAGATCAGTGTACTTCCGTGACCCTTGGAGGTTCAGTTCCAGTGTTGTTGGATTTGCTGTCTTTTTGTTTGCCATTTTCAACTTTCTCAAGGTTATTGGTGTGTTTCATCCCAAAACCTGAAATTAAGTGTATGTTTGTAAGAAATTTCAGTTAGCTATGAAATAATGCATAATTGTTTGTCATCATATGATATATATGATATCAGTTTAATTAATAAATAATTAATGCATGAGATTAAATTTCTCTCAAGTTATTATTAAGTAAAAAGTTTACATAACATAATATTACTATATTAGAGTCGAGATCAAAGAAACTTGATTCAACACGTCTTACACATTGTAATATATTTCCTTCGCATCAAATCTGGAGCTAAAAAATTTGCAGATCAGATAGATTATATAGAAAAATTAAGATTAAATATGCCTAATTTATTTAACCCTAAAATTCTTTTTTTAAAAAAACTCACCCTTTCTCTAATAAATAGTGGCGATACATTTTCGACATAAACAAGAGAAGCAAAAAGGTTTAGGACTTTAGGTCAACTAAAATAAAATCCATGGAGTCATGGAGCAAAGTAGTCCCTTCATTTCATTTTAATTGTCTAATTTCATATTTTTTATTGTTTCAAATTATTTGTCTATTTTATAATTTTAAGGTATAATTAATTAAAATTTTTCTATTATACCCTTTCACAATTCCAATAATTAATTGAACAATTTTTAATGCACCTTCACTCTAATAAATCAAATTAAAGTTTAGTGCATTAATAATAAAGATATTGTTATAATTTTAATCTCATTTTTTAGACTTTTAATGCAATTTAATAATTACTTTAATTAGTGTGCTAGAGTAAAATTGGACAATTAAAATGAAACGTAGGAGTAATACATGTAATGTACTAGTTGTCAGCAATAATAATTGTCATGTGTCAACTTATTAAATTAGAGACAATGCTATATGTATCATTATATATCTTTATATATTTCATTTATAATATAAAAAATGTAAATATTATCACAAAAAAATTTACAAAATATATAAAATAACATATAATAGCATAAAAATAGTGTATATTAATACAGAAATCAAAATAATAAAAAAGAAAGACCGGAGGTGTATAATGATTAGGTGCCTAATTATTGTGTTCTTTGGCTAATGTCTATGATGGTCTATAATAGAGTTCTGTATGTATATATGTGAATAGAACTATAGAATCATAATGCAAGGTAGATCAGAATAAGGTACAAGGTGGAATGGAAGTGAAGATAGTCAATAGTCAGCTATAAATATTATTATAAGATCCAAGTTGTCGTCCATGATGTGAGAAACATAGAATGAAAGATACAGCTGATTATTATAATATACTGTAAGAATTGAAGAAGGTTACAGGTGCTTCACCTGATTATTATAATATTTTATTTAATTTATTCAATAAATTTAGTCATTATCTTTTTATATGATTACCTCTTTATTTTATATTTGAATTTTTTATTTCAACCAATTAAAAAATACTGATTTTACTTTATAAAATATGCTGATTAGATAGCATTTTAATATATTTAGCAATTAATTTTTATAAAAAATATTAATTTTTATTATAATAATAGAATTGAAGAGCATAGGTGTATTGTGTCTGTAATTTGAGTACTGAATTTGTTTAAAAAAATTAAAGTAAAAATTAAAATTTTAAAAATGATCTTTTATATTTTTTTAGATAAAATATTAACTTTAAAATGTTTAAGTAAATTAGGTAAAATACTTTTAAACATCATTGTATCCATCATGTTTAATATGTTATGTACAGTTAAGTAATTAAATATGACACGTTTGTCAGTGAAGCACATGCCTCTCATTTTACTAATAAGTATATTCAGTTTTAGAAAATATAAACATCGATAACAGTAATTTATAACAATATGTTTTAGATTAGTAGTAGTTGTAATAAACAATGGTTTAAGCATCATTTCGTGGAAGGTGGAAGGTACACGTGATTGAACTTTGAAGGGATTGATTTTCATTTATTGATGAGTACTATGGCCATTGGCCAGTATAATATGTTTATGAGTTCTTCAATTCTTTTCTGGTTATTAATTCGACACCTACTAACCAGCTCATCAAATTAAAACCAAATCAGTGTTTCACGTTCCATCTTCACCTAAAAATGGATTATCATCTACAAAATAGAATTAAATCAGTAACGAATATAGAATACATGTTAAAATCACTAAAAAAAAATACACTAATTTGCTACGACTTTTTTTTTTTTTTTTTTCAATTTGTGAATAAATTGCGACAGTTTTAAAAATACATAGTTAGTATTCTGTTATTAAATACATATCGATTCATTTGGCATTGTAATGAAATTTTTTGTGTATAAACATTTTTGTTAACTAATATTACTATGTAACGTTCTTTAAATTTTAAATTCTAAACGATGAACTTTAAATTTTGAATTGTAAATTCTAAATATGAGTAATTAATATAAAATATAATAAATAAAGAGCTATAATTTATTTAATTAATGATAAATAGCGTTTAAGAATGAGTCTGCAATAAAATATTTATATCTTTTATATTGTAAAAATATGTATGTTAGCACTCACTCTCGGTATTTTTTTTTTGTTGACACTCACTCACCGTATTTGATATCTACTATTCTAGCTAAATAATGTTTAACATAATAAACTTATAGACATGAATGAATAATAAATTATGAGAACAGTATATGGCCAGCAGAATCTATTAATTTTTTAATTTTTGACTAATATATAATCAATATATATTTTATACCCATAATTTAAGTAATTTATATATTTTTTTAATTTTATATCCATATTTATTATATTTTGTACACATCTTTTTTTAAATATTATATTTATGTTATACATATTTTATACCTATATTTTTAGACTTATTATATATAAATATATTGTTGGTTTTACTGATTATAATAAATTAATTTTACGGGATATAGAAAATTTTTCATAAATTATTTCTTATAATAATGTGACGCATCTGAAGTATATCAGCACCCACATCATCAACAATACTAATTAATCAACTATGAACAGCTGTCATTTTCATAAAAAATACTTTATGTGAGATAATTGACCGAATATAATTGAGATGAATTAACAAAAAAAAATTATAAAAAAGAAAAACTCTAGAATTACTAATATTTTAAAGTATATATAAAAGTAAAATGTTCTTATTTTTTTATGGGTTACGTTAGATATATATAGTACATATTGAAATATAAAATACATATATAATTTAACTTATTTTTAGTATGTATTTTATATTTAATATGTATTATACATTAATTATTAATTTTAATGACCTATTTTGATGTGTAAATAGTATAATATTTTAAACTATACACTTAAAAGTTAATACTATTAAAAAATTTTCAATAAAAATATATTATTTAATTTTTTTGTAACGATCAAATAAATAAATAAACAGATAGGCTCAGGTACAAAGCTCAGGTTGATAAATGTTAGGTAATTAATAAAAATTTAACTAATATCAGTCAATAATTTAAATTGGATATTCTTTTTTTTTAGGTTTCAGATTTTTTTGTTTCTAAAAAATACAAAGTTGATTCATTATTAGTTACTTTGGGTTTTGAATGTTCTATGACTTTTATTGTGAACGTTCTATAAATAGTAATTATGAATGTTCTATTTTTTGTTTGCTGATGTATTGGTTAGAAAAAATATTGATACTCTATTTTTCCTTTTAAATAATGTCATGAACCATGAAGTTTTGAAGTCTTCCGATCCCTTGAGTCATTAATAAACACTCTCAACCAACATAAAAGAAGAGACATAACACCATAAACCAAGCACAGACAAACTGAGTGGGTTGGCCACTACAACTCAAGAGAAAGCTAACCTGAAACTTGATTTCTTCCCACAAAACAGGTTCTTAATCTATATCCATCACTAGTCTCACCATGTTGTCCATTTCTCTGTTTCTTTGATTTTTAATGATATTGTCTTGTAATTTCTTCTCATTAGTGATTCGCCATATATATGTTCTGTGTTAATAAGTTCTTTTGTATATAGCTTAACAGAAAAGCTTAATATATACCATTGATTTTTATTTATATTCACCAGTAATTTTGGCCAAAATTTTTTTAGTGTATTAAGGCTTTTCGTGTAATTTTCATTTTTTTTGGGCACCAACTGGGGTAGGTTAAAGCCTTTTTAAAATGCATTATTTTTCAATTTGTTCTTACATCGAGATCTAGAAATGCAAGAGATCAATTCTATTAGACCATTTGGAAAGCTACACAATCCTCCAATCTCCTCAATGTTTTTTTTTCCTTTCTGATATGTATGTTATGTTGATCACATACATAAAGGCTCTGTTCTTTTGGTTAAATGGTCTACTAAAGTTGATTATGGTTCAATTATGAACTGATATTTTCCTCACCATTTTATTTTTCCTTTTCCTTCTTTTCGATCTTCAAGTCTTTTAAAACCAATAAGTCAGCCTCATCGGTGCAACTGTTGAATATATAATGCCCTTAAAAGTTGGCTCATTGTGGGGTAAATGCTACTGCCATAATTGAATATCTTTAATCTAACTTTTGTTGATGATGTAACAACCCGTTTTGTTTCTTGTTATGTATTTAGACGTCTCTACTTTTTTATAGCG
This sequence comes from Stylosanthes scabra, assembly GCA_036250425.1. Taxonomy (NCBI): domain Eukaryota; kingdom Viridiplantae; phylum Streptophyta; class Magnoliopsida; order Fabales; family Fabaceae; genus Stylosanthes; species Stylosanthes scabra. Next base: position 69,861 of record JASCZI010030408.1, on the reverse strand, counting down.
GGGATATAGAAAAGAGACGTGGGTGCAACCTTTTTTTTTTTTTTAAATATCATCCTTTAATTTATTACATGTAATCTATTATTTGTCATCTTAATTAGTTTTATTAATAATAAAATGCTCTTCAATTATTTAAAAAACGTAATAAAAATATCTAGTTTTTTGTATTTTTGTCACATTTAACCTGTAATAAAAATGTACTTTCGTTATATTTTTAAATAATTTAATTATTTTTTGTTGTTAAAAAATTGAGATTATCTTTACGGTTTTTTTAAAATTTTAGTAAAAATTTTGGTAGTTAATTTTTATTATTTTTACACATTTAAAAAATAAAAAGATAAATTAATATAAGGAAAATTGAAGAATCAATAACTTTAAGGTGAATGCTACGTTACTCTCTCTTTTTGAGAGGGTAAATTACCCTATTTAGTATATTAGTTCATAATTAATTTAATAAATTATCCTATTTATGTGCTCATCTTTTAAGAAAAGAACGAAAAAAGAAAATGTTATATTATGTGCTCATTTTTTAAAAAAAAAATACAAAATATCATTAAAAAAAACCTTTATTTGAATAAAATTATATATTAAACACTAAAAAAATTATTTATTAAGATAATTATAAATCAATAGGTTAGAGAGGATAAATTACCCTCTCAAAAAGAAAGCACCGTAACATTATTTTAATTTATATTAATGTAGCAGTTAAATATTTTTAGCCTAGTTAACAACTTATGTCATACTTTTAGATAACTACTCTTAATTTTTTTTTTTTTTTTTTTGACAGTTACTCTTTTAAATGTAATTGATATTAAAATGTAAACTTTAGAGCAACTAAGAATTTTCCTGAGCTTTACTTAGTGGAATTGTTGTTTCAATTTTAAGAGGATCCATTTGCTCCACTGCTATATAGGAAACATAGGAACAGAGAAGTTTAATTTGGTTGCAGCAAGATGGCAACAACTACTACTACTGCTGATGCAACTGCTTCAACATTTCCATTATCCGAAACAGAATACGAGATGGTGAAACATGTGATCGATGTTAGAGTCCTTGAAGACTTGAAGCTATCTGATTGCACCATCTACAATGTCCCTTGCAACCTTAGAAAAGTGAACAAAGAAGCTTACACCCCTGAAATGGTCTCAATTGGTCCCATCCACTTCGACAAACCGGAATTGAAGCCGATGCAAGAGCACAAGCAGAGGTACTTCCACTTCTTCTGGAAGCGAGTCTCCAACGAACAAGACATGAAGAAATACAAAGAGTTTCTCGAAAGCAATGAAGAAACCATCCGGCAGTGCTACGCGCACAAGTTCCCCGAGATCAGCAAGGAGAAGTTCGTGGACATGGTACTTCTTGATGCCGTGTTCATAATGGAGTTGCTACTAAGGAACAGTTGGAAGCTGGAGAGATCCACACACGAGAGAGACTACCGTGCCACGAGATCATTCAAGAAGGATCACAGTGATGATTACATTGTGACACAGTCTTGGGTTAACAGGAACATCACAAGGGACTTGATTCTTCTTGAGAACCAGATTCCATTCTTTGTGCTGAGACAGCTCTATGTTGATGTTGTTGTCCCTAATGAAAGGGGAGAAGAAATCAGCAAGCATTATAGTTGCTTTGTTGATCTTGCTGTTCATTACTTTGCTTTCTATGATGCTCAGATGTCTTCTTGTGATGAGACCAAGAGGTTGTTGGAGAGGAATAATCAGTCCAACAATAAGAAGAAAGATGACATGAATGGATCCTTTCTTGGTTCTAGCAGAAAGAAGGCTACTGCTTTGTCCATGGACAGAGACAATGGTTACAGGAACCCCAAGCACTTCACCGATTTGATCAGGTACGTTTTCTTTGTAACCAATTATGAATGATGGCAATTTCCGTGAAAATTATATGATTCAGTCAAATATATTAGATCTTTTAATCATTCTTAATTTTATATTAATGTAAAAATATTTTTATGGAAGTATTTTTCATTATGAATAACTTAACTATTAAATGGAGTAGAAAAGCATTATGCTATGTCAAGTATTCAAAACCTTCTCAAAATTATTACCTCTAGAAATACATTAACATAAAAAAAATAATAAGGAGATGTAACTCTGCTATGTATTATTAAGTCTGATATTTTTCAATTCTTTATTCTTGTTTTGGACTCCTTTAAGATGGTTTTCATCATCTCCCATGCATTTTTGTGCTAAAGTTGGTAAAGTATGCACAATTTAATTTACTAATTGCAAGCTTAGTGATGCACTTAAATTACCAAGCCCTACATTTTGGAAAAAAATTGGTAGCTATCGTTTAGTAGCCGTAGCCTATAGGTAGTTACAACCTACGTGTTTTGGTTTTTGTTTTCATTTATTAATTATTATTGAATTAAATGTATAATATTAAATGTTATAAATATATAATTACTGATATGATATTTATAGATGATAAGTTAAATATGATAATTTTAAATTATGGTTATTTATCGTTCTGCCTTTATTTGATCAGGTATTTCTACCTTCCCTATGAGGACTTTGGACAGAAGAGTGGTTGCCCAGAGAGTGTTCTAAGGACAGCAACAAAGCTCCAAGATTCTGGTATAACCTTCGAGAAAGTTCTAGACAGAAGGCTTCTACACATAACCTTTGAGAAGAAACGAATCCTGAGTTCATTCCTCTGCCTTGGTTGCCTACCTTACATGAATCATTTCAAGGCACGGTTTCGGATACCGCAATTGAAGGTCAATCACACAACAGAATGCGTTCTTCGGAACCTCATCGCTTTCGAGCAGTGCCACTACCCTGAAGAGCCATACATCTGCAACTACGTGTCGCTCATTGATTCGCTGATCCACACGCAGGTGGACGTGGAGTTGCTGGTTGAGAAGGAAGTGATCGTTCATGAGCTTGGGAGTGACAAGGAAGTTGCAACTCTTGTGAATGGTCTTTGCAAGCATGTTGTGGCCAACACGACATGTTATGCTGGTGTTATAAATGATCTGAACAAGCATTATCAGAGAGTTTGGAACCGTACAATGGCTGCCTTGTGGTTGGTCTACTTTAGAGATCCATGGAGAGCAAGCTCCACTGTTGTTGGGATTGCTGTTCTTATTTTTGCCGTCTTCAACTTCCTTCGTGTTATCCGTTATTTCACTGGAAGAAGTGGTACCTAAAAGTATAGTGTTGGATTACTAGAGTGAAGAATTAAGCTTCTCGCTAAAAATGCTGGCTAATATAAATTAAAATTTGTAGTTCACTAATTAATCTAATTATGTTATATTATATTAATTAAGAGTGATGAATTTGTATTATGTAGGTATAAAAACAGTATAAGTGGCTATTACAAGATGTCATCTATTTCTAAAAATAATATCGCCAATAGGTTGCACGGATCGGATATGGCTGATTTTTGGTTCGATCCGTATAATTTTTATCGGATCGGATCGGATACGATATCTGTGCATTTGACCTTCGTATTCGATCCGAGTGCGAATATATTTGCAGATTGTGGATATATCCGCAAATATGGAAAAATTGAAAAAATTGGAAAAAAAAATATGCTTTCTTAGAAAATGTTCATGAAGCTCGATTCCATCCCATTTTCTCAATTCAAAATCACAATCAACAAATAGACAATTCTAACAATACAACATAAATCTTCATGGACAATACAAAGATAAATTCAACAATTTAAAAAATAAAATCCGTATTTGTGGAGTAGGAACACTCCCTATCTTAGAGTCACTTTATGGAGTAAATCCAGCCATATCAAACTCGAGAAATCTCAACCCTACAATAAAATTAAAATTCAAAGACCAAAATTTATCATCAAAAACTTAAATTATAAGAAAAAAATATAAACAATCATAAGGGTTAATTTATATAACATCATATATCATATATCATAGGATTAATTTATATATAAGCTAAACCATATACAAATTTGTTCATCATATACCATCAGAAACCAGAACAATGAAATTAATTAGGAGTAAAAGTAAAATAACATTATAACATTCTAACAAAGTTCAAGTTAATACAAAAATCTCACCAAAATTTGTTTATCATTTTATTTTTTTTAGTCTTTATGTAACTCTATTTAGTATATTTTAAACTAACACAATACACAAACCTAATTTAGTCTCAGTCTCTCGGTCTCAGTCCCCCAATCTCAGTCTCACAGTCTTAGTCTCTTTTCCAAACGCAGCCATAAAGAGTTGAGAGTTTGAGAGACAGAGAGACAGAGAGAGTGAAGTCTGTGAGTGGAGAGTGAGAATGGTGTGCGGCTAGGATTTTATCAAAATATAACATAACATATATATAATTTTTATTTTATTTATTTATTTATATTGGATGCGGATCCACGGATTGGATAGCAGATGTCTCATATAAATCCGCTATCCGATTCTCAAACTGCAGTTTGGATCATATTTGCATTTTTCGGATCGGATTGCGGATTTTTGCCGCGGGTTTGCGGATCTAATCCGATCCATGAACAACCCTAATCGCCAGCTATTTGAGAGTTCAGTTAAATATATGAAATCATCTAATATAATGGATGATAATTCTATAATAATACTAGGTAACCAACAAAAATTCAGCCAACATCAACCAACAACTTAAATTGAATGTTCTACTTTTTTAGATTTTAGATGTTCTGTTTCTATTGTTGGTTGTTTTAGGTTTCATATGTTCTATTTCTAAAAAAATTATTGATGTTCCACTAGCTTTGACGTTCTATAAATAGTAGTTACAGATGTTCTATTTTTGTTGGCCGACTTGTTTGTTAGAAAAATATAAATTACCTTTTTTTCTGGGTAATGCTATTTGAACAAGCTGTTTTGGCTAACCAAGTTCAACCAAGTGATTTATTTCTATGCTAAATAGAATATTATTTCGGTGTCAAATAGTATAAAAAATTGCACATAAATAAAGTTCTATTTGACATCGAAATAGTATTCTATTTAACATATAAATAAATGACTTAGTTGAATTGGTTGGCCAAAACTATTTGTTTATATTTATTATTGTATTTTTTTTAAATCGTGATTTTAAAAGTGGTTGAGATTTGAGAAGGAGATAGAGAATAAACATCGTTTATTTATATGTGTTGTTTATTAGAGAAAGTTTTGGTAGTCAATATTAGGGAGATAATAGGAAGCCAATATCATTTTTTTTTCTTTCCTCTTTTACCACCCATTATTTCTCTAATTACATTCATTGACACCTTATTAGTCCCCTAACGTTGGTTCTGTAACATTAATCCCGTTTATTATTATGCGTGTGTCCTGAATTGTAATAGTCCAAAAATTTTTAGGTGTTCATGGAGCAATTAATTAGTATTTCTGTTCTAATCTATTAATGGTCTTCCACGTGAATAACATAGCTCTACTATTCTTATTTAATTTGAGATTTACTCTATTTTATATGAATTAAATTAGAGTTAAACCCCTTCTCAGCCCCTATTCATTTGCAAAAAGGACATTGTCACCCTTAATTAGTAAATTCCATACCGATCCTCATGCAATATAGGATTGGACACATCGACCCCTGTTACATGCTGAGAGCAGGTAAATGATGTGACGTGTCAGTTAGTGTTCTGATGTGGCATTGTTCAAGCCACGTGTGTTTTGTGACCTCTCTTTTATTAGACACATAAAACCCCTTCCAAACCAAAACAACGTCGTGGTCTTATTGACCATTCCCCCTTTATGTATGCCTTTACCTTAAAACCCTTCATTCCTTCCATTAATCACCGTTGATGCCTTAACACAGCAAACCCTCTTTCGTTTCCCTCCATAACAACGTAAGGCAATACGGTGAAGCTAGTCACGTCGTTGCTGTCGAAGGTGGAGCAGTAGTTGAAGTGATCACTCGAGCTTCTGCAAAGTTAGTGCTGCTGCTCTGTGTGATTCTCCTCTGTTTTTGCTGGGTTTTGGGGTTTTTGTAAAGGTTTTTGTGAGTGTTGGTGAAAATCATTATGATCATAGATGCATGCTTTTGGTTTTATTTCTGATGAAGCTAATTTGATGAGTAGAATGTCGGATTAGTAGAATGTGTGGTTAGGGTTTGCTAGATGGGGAATCTGTACAATGTTGGGGGAAGAACGGAAAATAAGTATGAAGTTTGTGTTGATTGCTTTGTTTTCATGCTACATTACAGATGTCCATCTTCGTTGTCCCTTATTTACATCACGGTGACATACTAGAGAGAGTTGGTGATGGCAACTTGAGTTATCTAGATGGCAGAGTTAAGAAGTGTGATGACAACCATGTTTCAGGCCCAGACAGAGAATTTTCAAACCCCCACCACCTCTTCTAAATGTGTCAACCCCTGATCAGCAGCCACAACCTCCTGCAGCTGAGGACCAACCGCAACCTCCTTCAACTGAGCACCTATGACAACCCAATAGAGATGTAATTTCTTCCGAAACAATTACAGCAGCTTCCGGCAGAACATCATCAAGGCTGCTTAAGCACATTACAAACCCACCTTCCATCCCACCCAAGAAGAATTAGGCAATTAGGCATATTATGCAAGAAATTTGTGCTTGTCAACTTGTGTTTTGTTACTGTCTTTTGTGCTTGTCAAGTTGGGTTTTGATTATGTATTTTGGCTACTCTATATCTACATTATGCTTCCGTTATGACTATTTAGGCTAAGTTATGGTGAATTATGCAACTAAAGATTTGAACATATTTACTGAACTTCATGACATGTTTATGTGTGCATTTTTTTTTAGTAATTACAAATCTTGATATTTATATCTGCTGTTGTTGAGCTCAATTACATAATTCCATTCATTTAAACTAGTTCATGCCTTAGTTACAATCATCATTTTGTTACAAATTGGAACATTGTCTTACAACATAGTAACATAACAATTCACACTGATGAATTGTAATTCAGCAGGCTAAACATGAATCATTTGGAGGAATTAAACATTACATTCCATAAAGTAGCCAACATAAGCCCTAAACATGAATCATTTGGAGGAATTAAACATTGCATTCCATAAAATAGCCAACATAAACCCTGACATAAACAGCAAAAGCCCCCTAATTTTAGTGACCCCAACATCATGAGAAACCTTCTGGGCCTCACCCAACATCAACTTCTCCAAAGCTGACATTCTTTCTTCAATTCTCTTCAGTGGCTCAACAATTTCTGTCGAATTTCCTCTTTCACCGTCATGGAAACAAGCCACATATTCATTTAACCACACAAAGTATTTGCAGTTACCACCTCCTTTCTGCAACCAATTTCCAAACACAATTAAGCAACACATCTTTGAAACTCACACAACAAATTTGGTTCAAGTTCTCACCTTGAAATGTTGGCACCCGAAAAAGAACCTTTTGGGGTTCGTTGAAGTGGTGGATTGAAAAAGAATTGCATAGTCTCCGCAGCTGCAAATAGGTGCCACAAACTTCTTCTTCATCTTTTTCAACGTGCCACCAACACTACTCCCACCCGAGCCAATTGTTGTACCCCAACTCTCTCCGCCATGTGAGTTTCTGTCTCCCACATCCATTTTTGTCGAGCAATGTTTCGAACAAAGATAGAGGATTCTGAAAGATTAGGGTTCAATGGAAGAAAAAAAGGAATCCCAAATGCATGTGTCCTCACGATGTCGTTTGCTTTTGTTATGAGGGTTTATGTGTCCTCTATCATGTGTCACAAAACACACTTGACTTGAGCAGTGTCACATTAGAACACTAACTGACACGTCACACCCTTTACCTGCTCTCAGCTTGTAACAGGAGTCGATGTGACCAAATTCTATATTGCATAAGGACTGGTGTCGGATTTACCAATTATTAAGGATAACAATGTTCTTTGCGCAAATGAATAAGGGCCGAGGAGGGGTTTTACTTATTAAATTATTTTTGAGATCAGATAACCATAATAATGATACAAAGTAACGTGAAGTTCCTTTCATGCATGCATATATATGCAAAAAAATCTATCAAGGTCCCCTGCTTTGCTTTGCTTCGCTTTTTTTAAGGCCGATTTTCATTATTGAAACCATTAACTTCAACTTTATAGAGCTATATTGTGCCACCTCGCCACAAAAATCTACAACTTTTTGACGAAGAACATTTCGAACAAAAGAAAAGAAAAAAAAAAAAAGGAGATGTTGGCATGGGACCATGGCTCCAAAGGGATCAAAATTAAAATTTTCTAGTATACATATAGTAGCACAAAAATATTTATAATTAATTTGCTTAACTTTTAGATTTTTCTTTTTTGAATTTGTAATTCTGGATTCAGATTTCAACCATATATAATTCTCAAATATTTGCTATGTGCTAATTTATATAATGTAAGTTCTTTTTGAAATAACATAAAAAAGTTGATATCTTCTATATTTTTATTTTTGAAATTAGTTTATCACATTAAAGTAGTTTGCAAGTCGAATGGTTCCTTATATGGTTTAAACAAGCACCCTGATCATGATTTGAAATATTGTGCAAAATAAATATGATTCTTTATTGCTTTTTTCAAAAACTGCTACGGAAATGGTCATCCTTTTCGTGCATGTCAATGATATTGGTTTTGCATGGACAGATTCTTTTTTTTTTTTAGAAAGGTTCGTCCATTCTCGACCCCAAAAAGGGAGATACAAATTGCTGCAAACCAATTATTCCCCCAAGATCCTAAGAACAAACAAAGAAACACTAGCAAGCAACAGGGAACAAAACACAGATAACACTAAAATCTAACAACTATATCAACACCATAACCAAACAAACACTGGATAACTAACAAACGGATTGCTATCAAAACTCCCATTGAATCCAAGGTTGATCCTTCTCCTGAGCTCTTGTTTCCCATTGCCTTTTAACTCTAAAGTCATTCGCCTGTCTAAATAATACACAATAATCCTGGAACAGAGCCGATATTGTTTTTATCCTATTCCTTAAAAATCTCTGCTGCCAGCTAGTTTCTTCACCGCCTCTTATCCAATCTGCTAAGTCTCTTCTGTCTACCACTACTGTAAAATCCTGCGGTGTTGCATTGATTTCTTCCAACATAAATTGAAGCCCCATCTCCAAACCTAAAATGTATTCATCCCCTTCTTTTTCCACTTTAGCCTTTTCCCCAAACCAACATTTTACCCTAGGATTAGAGGTACATTGGCTCTTTGGATATTTTCTTACACCAACATAAGTATATTGAAAAGCTAATAAAGTTAGCAGGTCTTCAAGACTTTTCTGCAATTAATATCCCTTGAAGTGAATGTTAAGTATCACGCTAATGAAGGTGAGAAACTTTCAGACCCATTGCTGTATTGACAAATAGTGGACAACCCTCAGTTACTTAATAATAATACGACTTGATATCGGCATTAATTTTCTTGCTTGTACATACACCTTACTTAGTAACAAGTATTTTTTTTTTTTTTTGTCTTGTAACAAGTATTTATTTAAAGACAAACCTTAATAGACAAAATAAAAAGTTATAACAAATAAAAAACTTATTCGCGATAACTTTTGTTAGAGAAATAGTCATTTTATACATCGTTTTATTAGCTTAAATTCTTTTGGAGAAGTTGTATATGACATGGTATCAAAGGTTTGTTGATAAAAAAGTTTAAGAGTTTAATAATCTTTTTTGAAACTCATCAAAAGAAAATGTTTTAGTATAAGAAATAAAAAAAATTTATAAAAAAAAAGCACATATTGCATAAAAAAGTATATTGAAAATATAACAATTTATGTGCCTATTCATATAGTTTAAACTTTTAGACTAGAATTTTAAAAGTTTCAACCTTGAAGACCATAATAAGTACATAATAGATTAAACTCTGTTTTAGATAGGCACAGCATAGTAGTGCTAGTTGTTTTCAAGTAGGTCATCATCTCCATCACACCTATAATTATTGGAGAAAATGGTCCATTCATCAATTCCAAACCATTAGGTCCCACGTTTTAAAGAGTTCACTAATGATACTGTATATTCTTCCTTATTATGTTGTTTTAATTTCATTTTTGTATTTCGATTTCATATACATGTGACTCTCTAAATAAATATATAATATTAGGTACCCCATTTTTAGCTAATATTAACCAAATTTAATTTTTAAAATAATTTTTATTTATAGTTTAATTTTAATAAACTGAGAATGTAAAAAATTTTACATAGTCATCCAATTAGATTCATGCATTTATATGACTTTAAAAATAATGAGTTCGAAAATTAATTATTTTTAATGATGTGATAATATCTGATTGAATGTATATATAAGACTTTTTTACAGTATGGGAAAATTAAAATTTTTTATTTATTTTAAAATTTAGACTCTAATAAATTATAAACTCTTATTAACCTAAACGCTAAAGTTAATTAATGATTAACTAGAATTTTGATCCTATTAATAATTATTAGCAAATTGCATGCCCCCAGTACACAGCAAAATGAGGGATAATAAAACAAAGAAGGTCGTATCATATCATATCCAATTATCCATATACAGCTCCTTGTTTTTTTTTTTTTTCAAAATATTTGCCAATGAATAATATGTGCATGATGATGATGATTATGGTTAAAAGGAAAGAGACAAAGTCATGTACGAGTCATGAGTCTTGAGTTCTGAGCCTGTGGGCCACGATTAGGAAGAAAACCTCTCATCATCATCACTAATTATTTTCTTCCTCCTCTCATCACTATATTTATTTACAGCTTTACGTACAACCATTAATTTCTAGGTTGAAATCTTGAATGTGAATGAAAAACATGTTTTCTACCGGTGGTGGTCACCAGCATGTGGAATGAATGAATGAACCAACCTACTAGCTCACCCACCCACCTAGGACAACTTCTTTAAAGCCATAATAATTTATACACCTACACATACTACTTATAAAAAAGAAGGAAAAATTCATGTTTTTAAATATGTGAAATACTAGAAAGTTGTCCTACTTTGTATGAAATTACGACTAAAATACATTGTTTAAATACAATCATACTTACATGAAGACTAAAAATTAGTTATCAATAATTAATTATTTATATTGAAATGCAAAATAATGTTATATATATTTCTGTTTAATATCAATTTTTATGCTTATAAATTATTTATATTTTATGCTTATAATTTATATATATTTTATATAAAATAATTAAACGTATGCATGGTGGTATATGACGCCATCGCTATTGCGTTTCCTTGTGACCTCATTGCACCCCCATTTTATTTAGGGCTATTTATTTTAGCACATACATGTGGGTCATCTCTTAGTAGGTTCTCTGGTTCTGGACACAAATAATATAGCTAACGGAGAAGACTTGCATTATTTAGAAATTGATGATCTTCAACCAACCTGAGTTACTCGAACGGAATGGAAATCTCATTTTCGTTATTGAGATTTGCAATTTTCACCAGTATGGCCTTTGAAATTTTAATTCTACCATGCATTTTGATCTCCAAAAATGAAAAAAATTGCATCAAATTCATCATTAACTTTCTTTTTATTCAGTTCTTGCTAATTTTATAAGTAACATGATAATTATCTTGCATGTTGAATAGCATAAAACAATATCTTTTTATTTATGTTGCTAAATAGTTATTAAAATATTTTCGTCGAATACGTATTTTTAATGAACATTTAACGTCATAAATAAAACAACGTCGTTTCATGTTGTACACCATTCTTATAAATTATAAGACATATATCATCATATTACTCACGAAATTGGAAAGAATTGGATAAAAATAATTGTCAATGACCAATTTGATGTAATTTTCACTCCAAAATAATGTAATTAATAATGTAATTGAAATGTTGGAGATTATTCTTATGCAAACTATGAATATGAGATTAGTCCTGTGGAGTTGGAGAATCATTGAAAAAGTATTTTAGAATTTTTTTATGTTAAAAGAATGTATAATTAAACGCACTCCATACATATATAAATATCTTGTATAGTAGTAGATCGGAGTATTAAGGTTCTAGTGTAGGCTTAGATAAATATAGAGAAATTCTCTATAACCAGCTAAATTAATTTATTATAACAGTAAATATAACCAGCGATATATTTATATATAATAAGTCTAAAAATATGGGTACAAATTGTGTATAATATGAATGTAATGTTTAAAAAAATATATGTGCAAAATATGATAAATATGAATGCAAAATGAAATAAATAAATATATACTTAATGTCTAAATGAAAAATATATACTGATTATATGCTGACAAAAAATTAATAAATTTTGTTGGGTAGTATAACAACACAATGAGTGTATTTTGTTGTTTTGCTTACTATTTCTTGGAAAGGGCATATATATATAGTGGCAACCTAGCTTTAGTAAAAAGCACATACAACATTCTTCCTTCTTCTTCAATTATTCTCTCCGTGGAACAAGATTATAATGTAGACAACTCTTGCGACACTCACTAGTCACTACCTCTGATCCTATATAGGGTAATCCCCTTTCTTTATTTTTATTTCCTTTAATTATGTGATTTAATTTTTTTTC
>JASCZI010030408.1:35003-50855 GCA_036250425.1 Stylosanthes scabra | reverse complement strand
ATATATATATATATATATATATATATATATATATATATATATATATATATATATATATCAAAACACATTTAATAAAGATAAAAGATAAAAGATCCTTTTAAAGACATGGTAGGATTTTTCCATGGTACTCTTCAGATACAAGCACCTGACCTGAAATCAATTATGGTTAATATTACATGATTAGCTAGATCAAATCCGAATCGGATATTCCATGGAATGACGAAAGAAAATAAAATATTTTCACATGCAGCACCCTACAAAAAAACTATAATAAAAGTACAATATTAAGATGAGACATGCTTTAATGTTAAATTGCATCTTATCCCTTACAACAACACAACAACAACTAGACAGCAACCTTCAGGCGTTGATCCGCGGCGACGACCAGCAACACTGCAGCAACAACAAAGGGGAGAAGATAACCACCGACGGGGAGGGGATGGAGGTCACGAAGACGAGTTCTGTCTACAAATAAGAAATTTACTGAATCAGAAAAACTCAACACAAAAAACTTAAATTCATCTCAACACAATAGAAATAGCAAACACAATAAAATTGGAGATATAAAAAAAAAATCAACACAAACAACTTACGGATATCAGAAAGATTCAATTCACATAGAAAATTCACAACTCTAAACAATATCACCAGACTTATATAAATTATATATATTAGAAGGATTCAGCCACAAAAAAATAAAACCAAATCTAAATTAGAAGAAATTTGAAATCCATGAAATTTAACAGATTTAACCAAAGCTAAAATATAAGAAAAGAGAGAACAAGAATTAACCTTGTCTTGATCAGGATTCAAGAGGATTCAACAGATTTAACTAAATGCGAGTTCAAATCCCTGAAAGTATATTCAGAATTTGATTTCAATGAAAAAATAATCACAATTTCAATGCAAAACTAATCTAAGTAGCAAAAAAAAGACAGAAGCTGTGCTTTGTGGGAGAAGGTATATTTTCTCTTGTTATTTCTAAATGGTTGTTTAAGATTAAAGATTTCAAAACTCAATTGATATCCATTGCAGAAGGAAAAATCAATAAAAAGGTTGTTATAAAAATCAATCTGCTCTCTTCATTAAGATCTCCTCTATATCATACCAGCAGTATCATAATTGAACTTCTTGCTCTTTTCTCTAATACCCCACCAGAAAAGTTGAAAACATAATAGTAGTAGCTCTTTTCAGTAATGCTTCACCATTTTATCTCCTCTATATATTCTTGCATTCATATTTAAGTATTGGTTTCAATAGATAAATAAAGAGCAGAAATTATCCATGGTAAACCTAGTCATTTGGAAAAGTAAATTATCAATAATCAAAAGATATTTATAATGAAGTTTCCAAATGGAAACACCAATGTGCCACCTCAGGGTTATACATCCAATGCAACTTCAAAATTTGCAAACATTTATTAACAAAAATTGAATGTATTGTTTAAAGCAAAGCAGAGGAGCACACCTCTTTAGTCATCAACTAGAAGAGCATATCCAGTTACACACCCAACTTCCCCGTCTCTGAACTTGTGATAGTCATCAACCTTGTTGTAGACTTGATGAGAAATCCGAGCATATCCAGTTACACACCCAACTTCCCCCTCTCTTGGCGGCCGAGAGTATATAGGGACTCCAACCCCAAACACTTCTCTCAAATGCACCCTTAACCTGGTTGGCGGAGAGAAGAGACAAGAGATGGGGGCTGGGGACTGCGCAAGATCACCACGGCGAAACGGACTCCTCCTGCTACTCAGCAACTTCGACGGCGGAACGTGGGCGACGGCGGGGTGGAGTAGCTTAATGGGGGAGGTTGTTTATGGAGGAGGTGAGAGAGAAGAGAGAGTGGGGCTGCGTTAGGGTTACAATTGGGAGAGTGAGGAAGAAGTCACTCTTCGAAACTCATATACTTTAGCCTTACCGGCGGATTTACCGGGGGAAAAATCCGTCGGTAAAAAGTAAAACCATTTCAAAAACGGTGCGGTTCATTAAAATCATTACCGGCGAAAATTTCCCACGGAAATTCCACCGGTAACATTCGCGGTTATTTTTCATGTTTTGGCGCCTAGATTTACCGGCAGATTTTGCGGCGTATTTCGAAATCCGCCGGTAACATTTCCCGGTGATGAAATTTGCTCTATTTCCGCCGGTAATTCCCCTCGAAAATCCGCCAGTAACGTCCGCCACAAAATCCGCCGGTAACGGACGCAGTTTTTGTAGTGCAAGAAGAAGACCCCGCCACATTGCAAAAAGTTCACACCGAAGAACAGATGTTTCCAAGATAGTACCAGCAGATCCTATCACCCAGTTGCTAAAGGAGTCACGAACAACACAAGCAAAACCAGCAGAATTCAAATTTGGAAAGAAACTAGCATCACAATTCAGTTTCATTTGAGTACTAGAGGGGGGAATCCAATAAGAGAGGAAGGATTGATGAATGATGCTAGGCTGATCATGAAAAGCATTATGTAAATCCTTATTTAAAGATAAGCAAAGACCCTTAACTTTAGAGACAGACCACGGCTCAAGATGGTTGAAGACATCATTATTCATATCTCGCCAAATCCACCATACAGCGGAACAAAATAAAGCTTCCCTATGCTTACAATTATTAAATATCCAATCATGGATAGACTCCTGAGTGCGAAAAAGAAAGCCCAAACTATGCCAAACAGCTTTGGCCCTCGGACAATCCCTAATATAATGCAAAACAGATTCTATATCCAGAGTACATCTACCACAGACATTAGAGGTAGCCATATTTCTTCTAGAGCGAAAAGCATTGGTAGGGACAACATCATTTAAATAGAGCCAAAGAAAGAATTTAATTTTCTCAGATACCTTTAATCTCCAGAGCCAAAGCCAGTTGCAACCATCTTGCCAATTCACCAATTTCTTCGCTAAAAAGAGGTAACCATCTTTGCAAGAGTAAGATTTTGAAGAAGAATGCTGCCAGAACCAATCCGCTACATCCCCAAAAGCAAGATTGGGATTAAGAGTAGTGATATGATGCTTGATATCATCAGACAAGATAGTGTAAAGGTCATCAAAGCACTAAGAGTGATTTTTCCAAATACTTTGGATGGTTAGATCCGAATCTGTGATATGAATGAAAGGCACCTGCGCCCCTAGAACACCATCGGCCATCGGGCAACCAAGAATTGAACCAGAGAGACTGATCTAAGTTATCAATGTTCCAAAAGAAACCATCTCGGAGTTCCGTATACGCTACACAAATACTCTTCCAAACATGAGAAAATCTACCAGATGGATTAAAGATTGGACAAGAGAAGCCTTTAAGATACTTAGCCAGCATTATCCTAACCCAAGGCTTATCACGATTATGGAACAAGTTCCAAACCAGCTTACCAAGAAGAGCAATATTAGTACAATGAGTACTCCTAATTCCCAAACCTCCAAATTTCCTAGGAGTAATCACCCTTTTCCAATTTACCAGATTAAAAGCACGCCCTTCAGAATTCCCTTTCCAAAGAAAGGTCCTAAAAATAGAGTCAATCCTGGAACACACAAGTTTAGGAAAAAAAGTCACCTGCATATAATAGGTAAGAATAGAAGAAGCCACTGATTTGATCAAACACAATCTGCCAGCTTTGTTCAATATTCTGCCCTTCCATCCTGCCAACTTGGAACGGACCTTGTCAACAATTCTCTGAAACTCAGCTCTACTTGATCTAGAATGACCAAGATTAACCCCTAAATATTTACCTAGATCCTGAGTGAACCGAATATTGGAGATACCAGTGAACATATCTTTCCTCACTCTGGAGACATTAAGAGAACAAATCGATTGGACTTAGTAGTATTGATCTTTATCCCGAATGCCTTGCAAAAGGAATCAAGTACAAATAACACCAGATAAACTTGGGACTTCTTTGCCTTACAGAAAAGAAGTAAGTCATCGGCAAACATCAAATAAGATATTCTAGGGCCACTCCTACAAATAGAAACTGGTTCCCAAGACTGATTCTCAACATGATGGTTAATCAAACAAGCTAACCTCTCCATGCAAAGCACAAACAAATAAGGGGACAGAGGATCACCCTGTCTAATACCTCTGGCAGGATTAAAGCTATCCAATTTATCACCATTCCAAAGAGTTGAAAGAGAAGAAGATTGAACACAGTTCATTATCAACTTAGTAGTTACCTGAGGGAAACCAAAAAGAACAAGGGTCTCCTCAAGAAAGTGCCAATCAACTCTATCATAAGCCTTTTCCACGTCAATCTTGAAATCAAGAATACCTTTTCGAGATTTTGTATGTTTCATGAAATGCAGAATTTCTTGAGACACAATGATATTTTCTAGCGCTCCTCTACCAGGAATAAAACCACCCTGTAAAGGACCAATGAGCTCACTCAAAAGAGGTCTTAGTCTATTCACCAGGACCTTTGTGATGATCTTATAAAGAACATTACACAGACTAATAGGCCTAAATTCTCGCATGTGAGTTGGAGAATCCACCTTTGGGATTAAGACAATCAGAGTTTCAAGAATAGAAGGGTTAAGAGGAACACCATTGAAAGCACTCTTAACCACTTGCCACACATCATGGCCAACTATATGCCAATACTCCTTATAAAAAATAGCCTGAAAACCATCCGGGCTAGAAGCCTTGAGAGGACTCATGTGACGGACTGCCATTTCAACCTCTCCCAAAGTAATCGGTTTGGTGAGCTCTAAACACGCTTCATGGTTAAGAGTTGAATTAGGAATACCCCTGAGAGCGTCCATGTTAACATCCTCGGTATTGCAAAACAAATCCTGAAAAAAGGTTCTGGCTTCTAGTTTCAGAGTTCTAGCATCTGTAGACCAAGAGCCATCTCTAATAAATAAACCATGGATCTTGTTTGCCTTTCTTCTGATCACTGTTTGTAAATGGAAGAACCGAGTGTTGCGGTCTCCAAATCTCATCCAATTCTCACGAGATTTTTGATACCAAAGTAATTCTTCCTGATAAAGGACTCTGTTGTAATCTTCCAAAAGCTATTGTTACTCTTCTTTAAGAAAGGGTGAACTGCTAACATCAATAAGCTGTTGCACCGTTTCAAGCTTTCTTTCAAGATCCCTTTTCATAATAAATATATTTTCAAAAATTTTAGAATTAAAAGTTTTGGAGTCTTGCTGAACCTGTTGAAGAGAATAAACTACGTTGGGAGAACCTTTAGTCCAAAAGAATTTAACAATCTCCTGATAATTAGGATGGGACATCCAAACAGCAAGGAAACGAAAAAGTCTGCACCCTTAGACTTGTGCAAACCAAAACAACGAAGAAGGAGTGGGCAATGATCCGAATGCATTCGATTTAAAACTTTAATAAAAGATTCCAGGAAAAGCAAATCCCAATCCTCATTAACAACACAATGATCAAGTCTTTTTGTAATATCCCGATTGCCCTGGATTCTTCTGTACCAAGTAAACTTTCTCCCAGTGCTACCCATATCAAAAAGACCACAATTATCCAGCACCTGTTCAAAATTCAAAGATCTCGCAGCATAAAAATTACCACCCCTAACTTCATCAGAAAACAAAATTTCATTGAAGTCTCCAATTACCATCCACGGACCAATAATATTGGGAGCAATAGAAATGAGATGGTCCCAAAGATTGATTCGATGAGAGACAGAAGGTTTGCCATAAACAACACTACAATACCATTGAAGATGCTTCCACCTAAAATTTTAAGTGATGCATTGATCAAAAGAGCTAATAACTGAACACTTTAGGTTTGTATCACTAACCAGCACCCAAATCCCACCAGAATGGCCAGAAGCCTCAACAATTCCAGTAACTTTAAAACCCATCAAATTCCAAAAATGCTCAACACAACTAAATTGAATGTGAGTTTTCAACACAATAAAAACAGCAGGATGATACCTTCTAATTAATTCTTTGCAATGAATTTGAGCCATTGTGTTAGATGCACTCCTAATATTCCAGGAAATTAGAAGGTAGATATGTAATAGTCGCATGCATTCAAATTTCACAAAAAACTATTTAGTATTTATTAAGGTAATTATGAATCAACCAGTTAAAAAGAGTAAATTACCCATCAATTAAAAAAAAAAAAAAAGTAGCGTGACATTCACCTTTTCAAATATATAGATATTTGTCATTTCTTCTGTTATTTATTCGTAGGTTAACATAACTGATCCAAACATATAATTTGATATAGTTTATCTACTGCATGTGAATTACAAGGCAGAAGTGGAGATGGTCAAGTCAGCTATAAATATTATCATAAGATCAAAGTTTGTCCTCCCTGAGTGAAAAATAGAATGAAAGATCCATCTAGTTATTAGAATATACATATATATATATATATATGTGGCCGGGTACCAGAATGAATTATGAATGAAATAGAATAAAGTAATTAGAATTTAAAGATAAAAAACTATAAAAACTGAATATTATACTTTATTTTTTATAACAATGAAGATAATATGACTATAAAAAAATTACAGACTCTTAAATATAAAAAACTTTATGTCCAAAGAAAAATATATATATAAAAAACTTACACTCATACAAATAATACCAATTTTTTTTTTAAAAAAAAACTAATATTTCTTTCTTTAATTATCTTCAAACTCACTCACGTATATACTCCTCTCTTAATTCGTTATCACTTACTTTCACTCACTCTGCATTCACTTTATCAATAACCATCATTTATTTGCAAATGATCTTTAATTTATTAAGAGCAAAGACGAACTTTGATTTCTTTACAAATAATAGAGTTGGAATTGGAGAGTGTGCTTGTGCTGGGCAGCAGCTGGACTACTTTGTTTGGCGTGGAGATTGGAGATTGGAGAACATAACTTTCATTTCTCAAATTCCAAACAGCAACTTTTTCAATCATTACTATAATATATAGAGTAGTATATTCAGTTTTAAAATACATAAACATGAATAATGTAATTTATAATAACAACTTGTTTTAGATTAGCAGTAGTAAAGGCTAAGCATTGAAATTAAAATATCTTCCATGTTTGCAACTTGCATTCTTTAAATTTTATGCTATAAGTTTTTATTGATTTTAATTATACTCAACTTGTTTTATTCTGCTTTTAATATTACACATTGAGCCGGACGATTTAGGTCTTAGTTTATAACCATCTATATCAATATCATCATTTAATTTATTGGTTTTATATAAAAAAGAGTGCTATTTAATCAGTACAATTAATATTTTGAAATAAATTACATTCAACTTTTACGATTTACAAACATTATTAAAAACAGAACGAAAATCAAATACTTTAAAATATAGAAGGGAGATAATTAATTATGAGAAATGTTTGATAATCATCACTTTTAATTTATTTTTATCATTATCTTTAGCCATCAATTTTCAACACCTCTAATTTATAATTTAGCATTTATTTTAAGAATAATGCTAGGTAACCAATAAAAGTTCAGCCAACATCAGCCAATAACTTGAATTAGATGTTCTATTTCTTTAGGTTTTGGATGTTCTGTTTTTAGGTTTCGGATGTTCTGTTTCTAAAGTTGGTTGATAGTTATTTTAGGTTTCTGATATTCTATAACTTTGATCGTGGATGTTTTATAAATAGTGGTTATGAAGGTTCTATTTTTTGTTGGCCGATTTATTGGTTTAAAAGTTATTGGTTACCTATACTTTCCCTTATTTTAACCAATATTCTTAAATGTTGATGGTTAAATAATGGTTAGAATAAATTAAAATCGATGATTACGAAGCATTTTTCATTAATTATTTATTTAATTTAAAAACGTGATGAAATTGAAAAACCTTAATTATGTCTGGTTGTTAGAACCACAGTTAAGCAGCACAATTGTGGTTGAGTTAATGTAACGTTAGAATGTTCTATATAAACAATGTCAGTTTCTTAATTAGTTCTCATTCTTTATCTTTATTGACTCTCATAGCTACTCCCTCTCACTGGCGACTCTTCTTTGCAACTAGAAACAGAGAATTTCAGATAAAACTTTTATAATTTTAGGGTGGCTTGAGTGTTGAGTAGTCATGACTCATCAACCAACATAAAAGAAGAGAGATAAGACTAATTAAGAAGCAAGCACAGCACAGACACTGAGTGGGGTGGCCTCTACTACTCAAGAGAGAGCTAACCTGAAACTTCGATTTCTTCCCACAAAACAGGTTCTTATTAATCTATATCTCTAACTAGTTTCATCATGTTGTCCATTTCTGTTTCTTTGATTTTTAATGATATTATCTTGTAATTTCTTCTCATTGCTGATTCACATCACCAGACATATGTTTTATGCATTATTTAACAAGGTCTTTTGTATAATATAATTTAGCACTAATTAGCAATTTGCTGCATTATTAGTTTGTCATCTTGTCTCGTTTAATTTCTTAATTTCGGCACTAATTGAGGTAGGTTAATAAATTAAAGCCTTTTAAAATGTTTCCAAATTTAACATTAAATAGTGCAGTAATTAACTCATTAGTCCAACAAGTATATGTCAATAGGGGAACCTAATATAAAGTAAGGGGCAATGACCCTCCCTAAATTTTATATATATATATATATATATATATATATATAACTCTTTAATTTTTATATTAGCTCCCCTAAATTATTTTTTTTCTCTATTAAATCGAATTTCCATTCGTGACGAATTAATTCTTAGCTACTGGATTAAAAAATACAATGGAAAGTAAAAAAAAAAATTCAAATTTGTTGTTCTCATATTGAGAAACACAAATAATAATGGCTTTAAAATTAAATAGTTAAGAATAAAACAAAATTAAATTACAAATCAAATTACCAATCAATTAAAATTAATTACTTCCTCTCAACCACATTTTCCAATAATTAAAGTTTATTAATTATGATCTCTGGTAAAAAATATTAATGCATACTTTTTTGGTGTCTATATATTAATATATATAGACCCCACAAAATTAAATAATATATAACAACTGTATATAGAAGTTCTTTATCCTATAATTCCCCTTAATTATGACTCTCTTTCTTTTTTTTTTCTTTCTCTTTCTCTCAAGCTTACTTTCTGATCCTAATAAATTAATAGAAGGTGAAGTATGAATTATGTTTTCAATGTTTGTGAAAATTTTTTAAAATACTTCTAACGTTTAATTTGATTCAATTTTATCTTTAATGTTTTTTATTTTTTTAATTTTATTCTAATTATTCACAAATTAAAAATATTGAAGATAAAATTATTAACTATTAGAGATAAAATTGGAACCAATAGAAAACATTATGGATAAAATTAAATAAAGTTAGATATTAAAAATATTTTTAAAATTTTTCATAAACATTAAGAATACAAATTATATTTTACTCTATTTATTTATTAGTTTCAGAAAGTAAGGTTGAGAAAAAGAGAAAGAAAGTTATAACTACATGTTAGGGACATAAAAATAATGGAAGAAAAATAATTAGTTTATGTAACTTAAAATGAAAATAACTTCTAACTTTTCTTAGAGGAAGAGCACCTAACCAAAAAATTTACCAATTCCGTATTTGATAACCTACTATATTATTGGATAAAATTAGTCGATATATTTTTGGTTCCATAGCATCAGTCGATGGTTTTGACAACGATAAAAAATATTATGTACAAAATTTAATGAAATTAAATGTTTACGGTATTTTTTTAAAAAAATCATAGACTAACATAGAAAAAAAAATACTTTGTTCTGAAATTTTTTTTTCTATTTTAAAGTGATCCTTCTGGTTTTTGGTCCACCGGTGTAGGGAACATCTGAAGTTCGTTTGGTTAGTTGGTTCAACATGTCGTCAACTGCTGATGATACTGCTACTGATTCAACATGGGAGATGGTGAAACACGTGGTCGATATTGAAGTCCTTCAAGACTTGAATCCATCTGTCATGTCCATCATCTACAAGGTTCCTTCCAACCTCAGGAAGATGGATGAAGAAGCTTTCACTCCTCAATTGATCTCAATTGGACCCATTCACTTCCCCAAACAACACCTGAAAGAAATGTTTTATCACCATGCAATTCTGCAAGTGAGTGCAAGCAAGTTGTATGAGGCTGGGGTGAGCTTTGAGTGTGTTAGTGATAGAACCCTAATTGACATAACATTCGAGACAAAGAAGCCATTCAATGTGCCATCATCATGCTGCCGGAATTATTTCAAAGCTCTTTTGGTGTTCCCATGGTGAAAGTTGATAACGTAACGACAACTGTTCTGAAGAATCTGATGGCGTTTGAGCAGAGCCATTATTTGGATAAACCTTTCATCACAAGCTACGTGTCTCTGTTGTGCTCTCTGGTTAACACCAAGGAAGATGCAGAGTTGCTGGAGGATAAAAGGTGCATTTTCAGAGAGCAGGTGAGTGATGAGGAAGTGGTGAATCTGGTGAAGGGGCTGTCCAAGTATGTGGTTCCTTGTAAGATGTGTTACTTAGAAATTGTAAGAGACCTCAACCGCCATTGCAATAGTGACTGGAAAAACGCCATGGGAACAGTCAGGAGGGTGTACTTCCGGGATGCTTGGAGAGGCAGTTCAACCATTATCGGAATTGTTGTTCTCATCTTCACCATCTTCGGCTTCTATCGTGATATTCGGGCTTTCGTGCTAAAATTAGAATTTAATTTTAATGCAATTTGTGTAAAGATATTTTAGGCGAACATTCAGCGCATCTTCATTTTTTTTTTTATCCGTAATTAGTTATTCAAAAAAGCAATTGCATCAACTCCTAAAATCAACCCTTTCTTTTAACTTATTTTCAGAACAAAGGCAATTTTAGTGCACTACTGTCCGCAGGATTAAATTCTAGAATTTTTTTCTTAAAATAAATAAAATAAAAGTTTTATTTACTAAATAAAATAAAATTATAAATATTTACCCATTTGTTCCATGTGTGCAGTGACGCGGGAGAGGGGCGTTGAAGAAACATGCCAGTGCCGCACCTTACCCGCGGCACTGGTTCAATCATTTTCTTTGAGTGCTGCGTGGTCGCAGCATTGGCATAGGGGAGAGTGTGCTTCAATGAGTGGCTGCGGCTGGAAGAAGTGAGTGACGCCATAGTTGGCTGCAGCACTGGAGTAGCAGAATCAGCATGCAACTTGAAATCATGGAAGACATAACTATTTTTTTTAGTTGGTGTACTCATTAATTTTCATGTATTACTTTTTTTTTTTTCCAATTATACTTGTTAATTTTATACGCATTAATTTAATAACTTTTATAGTTGGAAGGAACCATATAGAAAATATAATTATGTACGAAAAAACTAAAAAATTAGGGGCTAATATAAAAATTAAAGGACTTTGTGCATAAAATTTTTTTAGTTTTGGGAGGTCATTTCTCCAATGACTTGTACCAAGTTCAGCCATTGAGCCATTGACTTGACAAAATGGGATAAAATTTTATCAATGAAAAAAGATAAATAAAATAACAACAGTGCTACGGGCCCCATAAATAGGAGCCCATAAGGGGCAAACAGGCTTAAAAAACACGGAGATCATTATGCCAAACAGACTTAAAAAACACGGAGACCTAATAAGGAACCTATCCAACCGGTAACCCGTAACCCGTTTCGTTAACCCAATTTTATTTACCCTAATTTCCTTCTCTTTTCACTGCCGTAACTACATTTCACCTAATTCCCAAATCAAAACCACCGTCGTCCCTATCATCTCTCCCATCAACGTCAACCACCTTCCTTCTTCGCCAGTCACTTTCCTTCTTCTTCCACCACCGTAACTACATTCTACCACCACCGACGGAGTGACCACCGCTTCTACATCGTCACTTATCATCATCAACGCCGTTCAACATCACTTCTTCTTCCTATCATCAATGCCGACGGAGTGACCACCGCTTCAACATCACTTCTTCTTCTTCAACAACCGATTATCATCACTTCAACATCCTTCTATCACAGATTATCATTCTTAAACCAAGGTAACTAACTCTTTCAACTTCAACCGTTGTTAATGTCGTTGGTGTTGGTGTTTATTTTTGCCCGCGAAGTCTAATTTTAATTTAAATTTCAGAAATATGGTTTGAGATGATAACTTAAATTCAAATGCATGATAAATCTAAATGTGGCTTGAGTTAGGTTTAATTTATTTGTCTTCAAGATGAAAAGCGGATGATAATTACTTGGAAACCTCGGTTCATGTGCTAGTGCTAGCTAGTTGCAAGAAATGCAGGAATTATATTGAACTTGAGCAATTTGTTAGGTTTAATCTGAATGTTTATCACTATATATAGCAATGCTTACAAGTACTTGATATGGTTCCTTAATTATACTATACAAATTAATTTTATTTGAGTTTTAAAATGCTGGAAACTGATTATCTGTTATAAGATTGCTGCATAATGCAATTTAAACCAAGAAAAATGTTTATGCATTATGTAATTTAACCAATAAGGATGAGAAGTTTAGATTGTTTATGCATTTTGGATTAGGATGATAAGTTTGGTAGGAAACTGGTGATAATTGCTAAATGAATTGAATGATAACTCTTTGAACCGTGAAAAATTGAATATGATCAAGTTTACTATAACTTTTAGATATAAATGATTTCTGTTTGATTTCTATTTTACAGGAATTAGAAAATGTCATCATCAAGTGATGACGAAGCATGTAAAAAAAGGAAGAAATCCAAATAACCAAGATGGCCCAAAAAAAAAAAAAAAAGAATAGATTCAAGATGTTCTCCATCAGGAATCAACAAAATAATGACTTCAATAATTAATGATAATGCTAGGATGGTAGAAGTTGATGCAATGGGTTTTGCTAATTTTCAGCACATTTCAGAATGGATTGAGAATCAGGAAATTTACATGTACCTTACAACAAAATTTGATTTAAAAAACAATGTTATAAAAGATGATGTTGCTAATATTGAGATAAATACGGAAATAGTCGAGCGTGCACTTGGGCTTCCTTCTTGTGGTAAGCTAGTTTAGTTAGTATATATTTTTTTTATCATCTAAATTAGAATTTAAATAATATTTTTAATCTTCAGATGATAAGCTTAGTTACAAATTGATAATAACTTGTCTTTTTTTTTTCTTAATAATTAGGTTATGAATTTCCAGAATACTACCCCGATGATAGTGAATGAGGCACTGAAATCAAGGTGGGGTAAGTTTACTCTGGCAGATTTAAAAGGTTTTGTGATCAAGTACGCAATGCAGATTGAAGAACAAAGAATGTTGTTCCGTGAGGCATTCATATTGTTCTTAGGGAAGACTTTTTTTTGCCCAAAAACAAATTCATTCCTTTCTCCGGAGCGACACTTCCCATTGGTTGTAGATGTCAAAAATCCCATGCAATACAATTGGTCATTGCAGATTTTCACATGGATAAACGATGCAATCAAATATTTCCAAAAGAAATGTGTTAAGCACCTTTCTGCATGCATGTTTGTCGTTGTTGTGAGTTATACATTCGCTTTTGTGTTTATGTGCTTCAGTTTTAGATGATAAAGTATTTCTAACTGCTTGCTTTGTTAGGTTATCTACTTTCAATGGTTAAAGTGGGGGCGGTTGGATAGATGTCGATCTGCAGAGCCATGGATTATTGATTGGTCGTTGAAAAACCTTGAACAGAGAGCAACTACTGCCTTGAAAAAGGTATACAAATGATCAATTTTATAATTTTTAAATTATTTTAGTAATGCTGATTAGTTTTGTTTTAATGGTTCTAATAGATAAGGAAGATGATGGATGAAAAACCACAGAATAAGTTGAGGAGGAAAAAGGGAAAAAAGGAAAACAACAAGAAAAAGAATAGTGACAAAAAAGAAGAAGACGAAATACCTCTAGTCCAAAGGAAGAAAATGTTGAAAAAGGAAAAGAAAAAGGCTGAAAAGAATTACAAAGAAAATAATAAAACTGGAGACAAGAAGAAAAAAAGTAATAATATAAACATAAAATATGTTAATCTCATACATATTTTATTTTAAGTTTTTTTTTCCTTTTTTTATTAGTGATGATCAAGAAGAGGGAGAAGGATATAACGCGCATGAGGAAGAACCAATAAATAATGAAAGGGATGATCAAAGTGAAGAAGGGGTTATTCAGGATGAGGAAGTTCTTAAGAGATGGACACAAATTGAGGATGAATTGAAGAGGTAAAATTTGATTGATAAATGTATATGAATTAGCTTCTGAAATTCTGCATGATTATTGTGTATGGATTATAAATTCTGTAATGATAAAAATTCTGTCTAATTATTGTGTTGGGATGATAAATTCTGTAATGATATGCATGATAACCTTATATTGTTCAGAATGATAAGTTTTTCTCTGTTGTTGGGATTATATTTTTTGAATAGTCAAATAAGAACGATTGGGATTGAAAAGAAAAAACTGATAAAAGAGCAAGAGGCAGAGATTGAAGCGACCTTGAAAGAGTAAGAAATTTGTTTTGATTTTTCTAATTATGACAAAACAATGTTTAGTGTTTTCTAATATTCAATATTTTTTGTTAAATTAATGCTGTAGAATGTTTTATGAATGATTTTGATGGATATGATGAAGATATTCCATCATTCTCATTGGGTTTTTCACAAGAGTTTAAGTCCCCAACCCATACCCCAAAAAGATCAATGGAGGAGGAAATTCTTGATATTCAACTGCTCAATGAGATACTACCAACAAACATACCATTCCAACAAGCTGAAAATCCTATAAGCATGGGACCAACAAGGGCGTTAACAGCAATTGAGCAGAAAAAGATTTATAATTGGGTTATAAAAAGCTCAAAAGAGGATAGAGTCCAACAAGAGATGATAACAACTTTTCAAGGCTCTGTCGAAACCTTTTCTTGCTAAGAATGAAGTTTCGTTCCTTAAAGTCTCACAAATGGATAAATTCCAGTGTAAAGTTTCAAACTCTTAATCTGAACTATGTATTGCTATTTTTAAGATGATATGCTCAGTTGTCATGTTTTTTATGTGAATTCCTTGTAGATTATCAATTAGAAAATTAAGAAATTCAACAATAGCAACTTGCCAAGATTTATAAATGAGTTTTATTATGTTGAATCTGGAATTTTGGTAAGAATTTGTTAAAAATTTTCATGCAATTAGAATGATAATTTATGTTATTTGTAAATCTTCACTTGTTTTCTCTTTTTTATAGGACACTATCCTCATTGATCGAAATTTGGTAGCATATGAAACAAGGGGGGAATACTTTAGAATGAATCCAAATCTAGGCCTTGATAAGGAGAATTTGATAAGGAGAATTTTGACAAAGAGAAAGCAGCAACAAGACAATGGGTATGTGATTGTTCATTTTAATTGTAAATGGACGATTTTGATACTTATTTATTAATTGAAACATATCACCTTTATTTGTACATGTAGTGGTTGATTCCGATATGTCATAGACGTCATTGGCATCTATATGCATTCAATCTTGTAAAGAGGAAATTGCTGGTTTTAGACTCAATGTTTGACCATCCATTTGATGATAAAAGAAAAATAGTGGATCTCTACATGGTATGTTTCATCATCTTTGATTGCTTATCATCAATCTCATTAATATGATTTTGAATTTTTTTTTGTTTAATTCTGGTTGATGTGCTTGTTTATGGGAAGATAGTAGAGGATATGCTTAAGATTGTGTTCCCCACATATCATCGCACTTAAATTGGATTTCAATGTTCTTATGCAAAAGTTCCGAAACAACCTAATAATGATGATTGTGGGATATGCATACTAAAATTCATGGAATCATGGACAGGAGATTCAAACCTCAAAGAATTCAATAATGTGAGTTAGGCTAGTTAGTTATAGTAATTTCTTATGTTTTATATGATAACTATTCTAAATCAATTGTTTGATTCTTAAATTTACAGGAACAATC
>JASCZI010030408.1:6147-23609 GCA_036250425.1 Stylosanthes scabra | reverse complement strand
TCACTTTTCCTTTCACTCCAACAACCATGGCGTTCCAATCAATCTCAGGGAAAGGTGACACCAACTCCAGCTCGAAATTCCTTAGCAAGTGAGACCATATTGCTTTTATCTGCAGATATGCAAAGGGCTCACCAAGGCATCCATGTCTGCCTCCTCCAAAAGAAATGTATGAGAAAGCCCCTGAAATCTTGTCCTCTTCCCTCCCCACAGCAAATCGATCGGGATCATATGTATCGGGATCTTTGAAAATGTGAGGCAGCCTGTTTGCAAAAGCAGGGGATGTGGCAACTATATGACCCTTAGGAATATCATATTCTTTCCCCTCTCGTGTTGTGACGCTGAAATCGGTGTGTGAGCTTCGCAAGAGCATGATCAGTGGAGGGTGGAGCCTCAAGGCTTCTTTGATGCACCGATACAGGACATCCATTTCGGCCAAGACATCATGATCAACTCGATCCCCATGCTTTTCCATCAAATTCTTCTGCTCATCCACCACAGCCGAAAGGTACTTGCTGTTAGAGAGAAGATATGCTCCAGTCCAAGTGGAGGTAATCGAACTAGTGTGCTGCCCTGCGAAAAGAGCAGCAATGAGCAGCCCAGTCACTTCGGCTTCTGTTGTTGGGCGGCCGTCTTTATATTTTGAATCGATGAAGCACTGCAGCATGTCATCCTCCGATTTACCAGTGCTTTTGCGAGAGGCTATGATGCTTGCAAAGATATCAGCAAGCTTCTTGCGCGCTTGGTCACGGCGGCGGTGAGCCGGGATGGGAAGGTATGGAAAGAGAACACTGATTGGTAGCATGCCATTATCAAGGTCATGGAACAAAGCAGACACATCAGTGAAAAGCTTGTCGCGAACTTCACGTCCCAAGAGACACCTACTAGCTGTCAAGATGATCAGATGTTCGAGCTCATACTTCAAATCAACCTCACCACTTTCTCCCCACTTTGAGAAGTAGTCCTGCAAATCCGGTCCATGTTAGAGAAATGATAGCCCATAATGCCAATTCACTTACTACTATCAACATAATGAGAAAAATGATCTCAGCATTCTATTGATTGAACTGGTGTTACAACTTACAAGTATATATATGTACAAGCTATATCAGATGACTGGTAAAACAAGTTGCAGGTTTTAACTCTAACTAATTCTCCAATTCTAACTAACCAAATGGTAACAAACTAATTAAATTAAGTGGGTCTGATAAAAGCTTCCTCCAGCTTATCAAATTAGAAACATGGTTGCAAATCAAATTTTGGTTTTCAATATTATTAGTAGACCCCAGTTATATTATAAGCCTTATCTAATGTCATTGCTGAATCATTGTTGCAATTTATAAACACACAATAAAAAGGCACAAATTAAATGGATCTGCAAGATCATAAAAAAATAAACCAAATCCAAATTGCCATGTAACAAATCAAGAGTCAAACAACACAGTTAAGCATACATGAATAGATCAAACATCAAAGAGAATTGACCTGAGCTTCAGTGACCATCTGATCGACATAGCTCTTGAGCTTGTTGACCCTAAGGGCCTCAGTGAAGAACCTGAACTGTTCCTGTCTTACAGAGTAATCAACATCAAAGACAACACCAGGTCCAAAAGTAGGGACATTGAACTGATACACCTCTTGCTGGCTGAGTTCAGATTCTGGAGCCTTGAAGAAATGAGCAGAGACTTCAGGGCCGATCAAAAAGGTGATGTTTTTGTGGAAAATCTTGAGGGTGAAGACGCCACCGAGTTTAGGGTACTCTTCACGGAGCATAAAGATTGGGCCTTTGAGGAATCGGGGTAAGCCTCCGACGATTGGAAGGCCTTTCATGATTGGGGGAAGGCGCTTTCTGGATTTAGGGACGATGAAGGCGGAGATGAGCTTGGCCACAACAATGGTGGCCACGAAGAGGAGGCATGTGTTGAACAACTTTGAGACGTCAATGTCCATGGATTGGATTGGGAATCTAGAGAAAGAATGCAATTGCTGAGAAATGGATCGAAGGAAGAAGAAGAAGAATAATGTAGGTTAGGCGGATAGGGAGAGTGGTGATAGATCTATGTCCAATAAGAGACAAGGATGTGAAGTTGTGACCACTGACTCAGTAGGGAGAGAGTGTGTGTATAACTGTATATATAACCGTATAGTATATCAATTTATTTATTTATTTAGGGCGTGTTTCGAAAGTATAATGAGATGAGAAAAGAATTTTTTTCTTAAAAAAAATTGAGTTGAATTTAATTCTTTTCACAATTTTTATGTTTGGAATGAATTGGTTAAATGTAGAATAGAATTGAACTAAGTTTTATAGATTGACAATTTTAATCTTATTATTCTTATTAATTTTTTCATTCTTTTTCCTTCTTCATTGACATTATTTATCACCTTTTCAACTTCATTCTTTTTTTATTCTCTCCATCAACACCATTTATCGATTCTCGTGTTATTCCCATCTCATTCACCATACTTTTTCCTTCTACCACTAAAATATTAGTCATGTTCTTATCTTCACATTTTCTTATCTTATTATTCTTTTCTTTCTCTATTTTCCCCTATTTATTAATTAATCATGATGGTAGAGAAACATTCTGGCTTTTCAGTTGTTGTTCAAACATCAATGACCATGGTGGATGGGTGCGTAGTGTTGCATCAAATGATGTTAAAATGATAAAAGATATTTGCTGATAGTGATTTCATATATATGGGATAAAATATTTGGTACTATGAGATATTGAGGCTGTGAACAATAATGGGGCAAGCAGATGAAAGCTCTCTGAAAGAGAAGATGATAGTAGTGCGGATGAAAATAAGAAATATTTATTGTCATTTTAATTATTTAAAAAGGGTATTTATGGAAATATATTAACCTAATAGAATAGAATTGGAAATCAGACCTCTTTTGGTGTGATTTGTAAATGATAAAAATATGAGAATTGGAATTCTCAAAGGAATTAAAATCATCATTTTTATGTATTCCAAAATAAGAAAAAGAATTCATTTCTTAAGTGAATTCTAATTTTTGGCATTCCAAACAAGCTCTTAAAGTTTTAAACCTCTATGCATAATTGCATATTGTTAGAAGGATATGATAGGTTTACACCAGAATCACAATCAGTCCTAATGTATAAATGAAATACAAAATATATATATATTTTATAATTTATTTTTAATATGTATTTTATATTTTGATATATATTATATATTAATGGCTGATTTTAGTGACTAATTTTAATATATAAATAAAATTATTGTTGCTGAAATCTCTTGCCATTTAATTATTTTGAGTCATGTATGTAATAGAAAATCGGCTCAAAATCATTTTAATTTATATTATTATTATTATTATTATTATAATAATATTAGAATAATTGAATAATTTTATATATAATAAATATATAATTAGGAATATTAAGTTAAATAATATGATTTTATATCATTATATAACTTTTTTAGCATTACTTGTGACTAGTGTATCAATTGATTCACTATGTATATATTGAAAAATAAGTAAATGGAATTAGTCAGAAATGATTTGTGATTTATTTTTAACTAAGAGGTTTTGGATTTCAGTAAATAAATAAATAAATAATATTTTTTAATGAATTATATAAAATGAATGATATTTTTAAAGATTTTGATGTACCGACAATATAAAACGTTTTACAAAATCATGTAATTATCGGATGACTAATCACGGAGTCAATAAAAAAATTATTTTTATAGATATAATTTTATTTGACTGAATATACCTATAAAATAACCTTACATTTACAATGAATTGAAATTAAATTATATTTAAAAAAAAAATATACGCCCATTATTCTTCCCATACTCTTATTAAATTTGGTATAGATAAATATTTCATTAATGCAAGGACTAACAACTGGCAGTTATTTGGATAGGAATTCTTTTATAAATAAAAAATTAATTATATATAACAAGTTTTGTGACAATTTCTTATGGCTAAAAGGTAAATTTCAACGAGTTAAAAATTAATCGTGGACTCTCAATTGATGGATATTTGAAAATTTTACGTCAAATAATTAATTATCAAATTCAAATTAAATAATTTTTTGTTGTTTTTCAACATACTTAATATTTTATTTACATATTACATTCAAATAAATGTTGAATAATTTAATTTTAATAAAGTATCAATATAAATAATGCATATTAAAATTAATAAAATAAATAAATAGATCTATATTAAATTACAAATGGTTAATCATCTATGGTGATTTATTAATTATGCATAAAAGTTAATTTCATATTTCTCCATATAAAATAACAAATATTATTTCTGCATATTACATAACAAACATTAGATTAATTATTATTTTTTGTTTTACATAGTATGCTATGTTGCTAGTTGCAAATTAATTACTTTTGAGGGCAGATTAGCTGCATGCAAAATTTTGTTATTTTGGAATTAGCTTAGCTGGGCTCGTAGGATAAGAAGGTTTTGGAAAGCAAAACTGTGGGTTTGGTAATTAATATAAGGAGATAAGCTGTTCATAATATCTGTCTTTATTATGATTTATGAAACTAATGAAGTACAGTTACACGGGTCATGTTTGGATTTGGACTTTGATATTCTCTATTCAATTGGCTGCATGTTTTGCTCTTTGGCGCTTTCTGAGGAACAACTTACAACTTTTTCCCTCTATATGGTTGACCTGCATTATTATTATTTTGTGTCCAACAATATAACATATGCATTTGTGTATATTTTGATTGTGTGACAGGCACATGGCATATTATAAAGAAAACTAATTTCCTCAACTATATATAGGAAGATCCAGTTGAATTGATTGTCACAAACACACTCTTTATTTATTTGAACCTTCAAAGCAAAATTAATTATTTTTATTTGTATATATTCAAAGATAAATGAAACCTCAGAGACTTGATTAACAATAACAAGGTAGAATACGCGATTTTGATGCAAAAAGTGTCCGTGTAAGTAGCACATCTCTTCCGAATTTCGTGATCGCCAAGGAATTAAAGTTAACCACCCTTAACTTACTTATGCTATAGTACTATGATGATACTGTTAATGTTGTTACAACATTATTCTTTCGTTCATTTATTTTAACCTCTAAATCAACATGCATAAAATAACTTTATTCTGTCCAAGAATATCTAAGCTTCTGAAATTGACTAAATAACCCTTCATGTAGTTTCTTATTGAACTAATCAATTAAGCATATGATGGATGGATTTTTTTTTTAAAATAAATAAATAAAAATATATATTTCCCCAATTAAATAAATCCCTATGATGGATAGATTCGGTAATTCAATATTGAAACAAACTAGATAGGAACGACGTGGGGTAAGTTAGTGGGGAAAGAGGGGTAACTGCCATATATAACCGCAAGAACATAACAGAACAGAGAGAATATAACAGTGTACCAAGTACTAGTGTAGTTTGAAGAGCATTAGAAACAAGTACAACACTGGTCCTTTCTTGCATGAATGCATGGTGGTGGAAGAACAAGAAGAAAAATGCATGGGAATAAGAGAAAGAAAGAGAAAGGCGATGAATTAGTGGATTACATAAGGAAAGGGCCATGGAAGAAAGAGGAAGATGAAGCGCTACTCAGCCATGTCAGCAAGTATGGCCCTCGTGACTGGAGCTCCATTCGATCCAAGGGTCTTCTTCAACGAACCGGCAAGTCCTGTCGTCTTCGTTGGGTCAACAAGCTTCGACCAAACCTCAAGAAGTATGTTACTTGATTCCTTCTCTTTCATCATCATAATTCATAACCTTTCATTTATGTTTCTTAGACTAATGATGATGACTATTTCTTGTGATAGCGGGTGCAAGTTCACAGCAGAGGAAGAGAGGGTTGTGATAGAATTGCAGGCACAATTTGGGAACAAATGGGCTAAGATTGCTTCCTATTTGAGTGGAAGAACAGACAATGATGTCAAGAATTTCTGGAGCAGTAGGCAGAAGAGGCTTGCCAGGATTCTGCAGGCATCATCAACACCCAACTCTAAGTCACACAGGAACAAACCTAAACCTCTTCATCTTCCCAATTTCCAGGTAACATTCAAACATTTCTCTTCTATTTCCCTAATAATCTTTCAGTCTCATGCTATTTAACTTTCAAGATATAGTTTGTTTTCTTGTAACATAATCCTCATTATACTACTTGTACTTGGAAATTGGAATAGACTTGGAAAATGAGTAGATAGAATATTCTTTTTTGTTCACTTGGAAACTTTTACTTACATTTTTTGCATTTTTTGAGTTGTAGGTTCCTAAGCTGAGTTCTTCATCAGAGGGAGAATCATCTTCAAAGCCTCAGTCATGCTCATTCTCCTGCAATGACAATTCAGAGGTCATAAAAATGGTGGCATTACCAGATCTTATCAAGCCCAAGTTACCTAATTCTGAGCAAGAAGAATTTGCACCTTTGGAGATCAACAAAAGCAGTAGTAATGTGGAACAAACTCCCTTCCCTCAGATTCCTGATGAACTCCAAACTGATCTAACACCATTCTCATTGGGAGACCAAGATCTCTTGACTAGAATTGATGATCCAAATTTTGCTGATTACTTTGGACCTCTTGGTGCATATGAGCTTGGGCTAGCCCCACAACACACCATTGGGTTCCCTTTCTTTGATCCATCAGAAGCAAGTTGCAGAATGGGGTCAAGGGACATAATAGGTATCTCCAAAAACTATGACAGCGTCTTTGATGATTTCCCAGTTGACATGTTTGATCAGATGGATCCACCTTCAATTCCTTCCAAGCTCTGACTTATATGCTAAATTGCTAATTGCCATATATTGTAGGTGTAGATTTGTTGTAGGCTCTAAGTCATATCTAATATGGATACTGGCATATAGCAACTGTCTCTACATTACTGATATTACTAATTACAATTGTACTATGACATCTGTTATATGTTGTTAAATGAGCTAACTCTAGTTTAGCATATTTACAATTTTAGATGATTGATTGCAGAATGAAAATTATTTTCCTTTCAACAGACAAGTTTTATCATTTGTTTAGCTTACCTACTATGCATAAAACAACAACAACAATAATAAGTTAATAACCAAGTTATATGAAGACATAATAATGCATAATCATTAATTCAATTCTATCAAACAGAATATTCTCCACAGCTTGATTTAGATTAATGTAAGGGCAAATTTTCAGCCTATTTTGAATAAATGAATGGAGTTCACTTGTTTCTATCGCTTTTCCTCCCTTTTTTTTTCCTTCCAAGGTTTAATAGTCAATCAATGCAAATGAGGCATAACCTAATGGTGTTGTTCTAATTCTGCTACTAAATCCAAATGAATAATTCATGGTGATGGTGATTGTGATTGCTCAAAGGATTTCAGAGGAGATGAAGTTTACGGCTGTTTGGCCATTTACTTCAAACTCTCCTGCAACAAATGACTGATCTTTCTTGAAAATAGGGCGTCGAAGCTCCACATATCCACAGTAATCAACTTCATACACTGTTGTACCCTTCTTGAATGATGAAAGAGCAACACCAACTCCTTCCCCTGCGAAAAGAGCAAAGTGGAAAGATATGATATAGTTGCCAAAACTACCAATTCAGCATTTCAACATTGTTGTATCTTAACAATTCCAACAACAACATCAAGAAACAGAGCAATTGTATCATACCATGTGTGACAAGCAGCAAATTCTCAGTAGGATGTTTATCTGCGAGGTCTTTGACTATCTGCTGATATCTAGCTTTGGTCTGCAAAACGGGCTCTTCCCACTGCGGCAACTGATGTTCCAAAAGCAAAAAAGAAAACACAATTTCTCATGATAGCTGCAATTTGCAATTGAAAAAATGAAGATGAAGATGACGTTGTAGTGTGTATACCTCTTGGTAGATCTTTACTGCATTTTCATCGACGGTGCCAGGCGGGAGCATGGCCTGGCGCTCAGATATATCAAAACCCCAATTACCATCTTTCGGAGCTACATCAAGCCTGATAGCCTCCCTGCTCATCATTTCACATAGTCCATATTCAACAGACACCTGCAATTTCACTTCACTTGGTATTATTTGATTCCGTTTTGTGCACTAAATAATAAGTGGTGGTTAATATTTAAATGGTGAAACCTCAATTACAGTTAGTTGTCACTTTAAAACCCATTAGATTACAATTTAGTAAAATATATCGAATCATCTAATAATTTTTAACAAATATTCAAATTTGTTATTCTCTAAATTAGTCTCCGAAATATTTTGTTAGGCATATTAGTGTCGGAAATATACAATATTGGTTAGTCAATTAACTTACTTCTCCAGCTAAATCAATAACACAACTACTAACAATCATAGCATAATAAAAAAAAAATGCTATTTCAACAAGTGGTTTATTTTTTCGATGTCAAATAGTATAAAAAATTGCATATAAATAAAGTTCTAATTGACGTGGAAATAGTCTTCTATTTAGCATGGACATAAATGATTTAGTTGGCAAAAAATTATTGAAAAAAAAAATTATAATAAAGTGGCATCAAATCAAATAATACTGAGTTATGCCCTATGATTACTGATGGATACGTTGACTTGAATAAAGAGGAAGGTAGGGGGAGAATGGGACCTTGATTTTGGAAGGATCGATGGGAAGGCCATCGCCGGTGATGGAGTCAGGGGAGTCAGAGACGGCGGAGAGGGCGGAGACAACTTCGGCGGCGGTTTGAACGCATCGGAGGAAGGGAGAGACGAAGACACGGTGGAGGGGGAAGGGGAGGTTGTTGCGAAAGATCCGACCGGTTTTGAATGCCCGAAGACGGCCTTGTTGAACGAGTGGTGGGTCCCAGGGGCGGGCGGCGGTGGAGACCCAGGATTGGTCGAAGTTGTCGAGGCGGTCGCCGTGCCTCATTACGACGACGTTTTGGTAAAAGTCCGGAGTGGAATCCATTGGATGAGGTGAGAGAAGAGGAAAGAGGTATTTTGATTTGAGAAGAAAAGTAAAATGAAAACAAGTGTTGCGTTTTCTTCTTAAAAAGGTTAGTGCTCATCACTCATCACTCATCACTCGTGCTGCTGCTGAGCTGCTCACTGCCAACCCACTAAATAGGACCAATTACAACTTTACAAATTACAACCCTGCTTTTTTTAACCGTCATCGTATTTTTATTGGGGTCTTTTTGACAAAAGTGTATAAAAATATATTTATTGGCTATGTGCTAGCTTAAAATAATAAATTGTGTAGGTTTGTTACTAAAAAAATCGCATTTTTACAAACTAATATTAAAAAATGAAAAAATAAAACAACAAAATACATGTGTCAATATAAAAAATTACTAGCATTTGAGTTATAATTGCCTAATTTTTATTTTGTACCATAATTTTTGTTAAAATTAAGCTTGACTTAAGTGTAAATGGATCAAAAACGAAATAATACTCATTCATTTTTAAATGATAATTTACTTTTCAAATTGATTCCTTGAAATATACACCGTAAATCAAATTAGATTTTTTTTATCAACTAGACTTTGATGTGTCATGTTGTGACATGAGACATTAACCTGATATAACATGTAACACATTACCACCTAATTAATAAAATGATTTGATTTGCTTGAACTTAAAAGGAAGATCATTGAAATGATGGAACATGGTTAAGATGGTAGGTGGATGCTGGAGAAGAGTTGGTGACCATGAGTCCATGATGTTATCCCTCCTGGTTAGTATCTAGGAAAGAGAAAAACAAGCCCTCTAATGAAACATGCTCTCCGAATATAAGAAACAAAATAAACCGTAGGCAGAGCAAAGCTTTGGTACTGTGTTTTGTCTTCTAAGAAAGGCATACAAGCGTTTTACAAGTGAACTACTGAATTTAGTTTTGTTGGGACATGGAACCGACATGGCTACATCCAATTTAGTTAGGTGGTCCATTTTGCAAGCAACTGAAACAATGTGACGGTGGAAGAACCATCTTCTTTTATTGCAGCAGCAGCTTCATCTTTCAACACTCGCATCCTCTCACGAATCTCCATTCCCTCATTTCCCACTATCAAACTCTTCACCGCATTCGCAATTTCATCCTTCCCCACAACCCCGCTCTCTTCATCAGCCTTTGGCCTTATAGCCACTCTCATCCCATCAGCAAGAATCACACCAATCGTTCTCTGCTCAGAAAACAGTGGCCATGCTATTATGGGGACACCATGCACGATGCTCTCAACAGTAGAAAACCACCCACACTGTGTGAGGAACCCACCCGTGGCTCTGTGGCCAAGTACCTCCACTTGTGGGGCCCAATTTGGAACCACAAGGCCTTGTCCTATTGTTCTTTCCAAGAATCCAGCAGGTAAGAAACTTAGAGGATCGTCACATGATGAGTC
Organism: Stylosanthes scabra; assembly: GCA_036250425.1. Taxonomy (NCBI): domain Eukaryota; kingdom Viridiplantae; phylum Streptophyta; class Magnoliopsida; order Fabales; family Fabaceae; genus Stylosanthes; species Stylosanthes scabra. The sequence goes on along the minus strand of JASCZI010030408.1, from coordinate 13,266 downwards.
TCTGAAATAGTTTGCACTGGGAATCTCATTTGGTTCTCTCAGAACCCATAGAAACTTTTGACAGCTCATTTCAAGTCCCAGAGCTAGCTCTCTCATTTGCTCTTCAGAAATTGTTCCGCCACTTCCAAATGACACATATAACACAGAACCATCTTTCTGTGAATCCAACCATGCTAAACACTCTGATCCTGCATTACTTTCATTCAGCAAAGTTTGAATAATAGGTCCTACCATGTGAACTGAAGGGATAGTACCATTGTTATTAGCACCTTCCTCTGTCATTGCTTTCATTAAATCTGGCTCCAGTTCCATGAAGCTATTAACCAAAATGCCGTCAGCAAGTAGTAGTCCCTTGGAACGGAGAAGAAAATGGCTGTAGACTTGGCTTGACCGATCTTGAAGTGCGTTTGGAAGATCTCTTCCGTGAATAGGTACACAACCTGGTAGATTGATTGGTTCTTTCAGATCCTTGAACTCACATGTGATTGTTTCATGGAGCTTTGAGGAGTTGAAGCAGAGTTGTAGAAGCGAGGCTGCGGTAGGTAAGAATATGTATGATAAGATGTTGAGTTTCTTGGCGAATGGTAAGATTTCATAGGCAAAATAATCTGCAACTAAAGCAACTACCTTGTTTGATGATGATGTGGTGATGAGTGAGGCCAATGCATTTTGGATAGATGGAAGTGAGTGAGACATGGCGAGTGGGAATAACATGGCTGGTGGGGGAGTGGGTTGTGGCAAGTTCACTGGTGGAAGAACAATGGAGTCTATGTTGAGGGAAGAAAGAGCATCAAGAACTGTTTTTGAAGGTTTGGGAAGTGAGGATATGATTGGGAGGATGAAGGTCACATGAAGGTTAGGGTGGAGTTGAATGAATCGCTTGCAGAGTTCAGCAATTTGAAGCTGATGGCTAAGAACAGGAACTGAAACTACAACAATCTCATGAGTTTTCTTCTGTTCCATAACTTTGTTGTTAGTTAAATTTCACTTTGCTTTCTAACTTTGTAGAGTGAGTTCAATTAAGTTTATGCATGGAATGTAATTAAACTAAGGTTATATATATATATATATATATATATATATATATATAATAACGGATCAATAGGAAATTGGCAAATTGCAAACCATACTTACCAACTTGATGTTTTCTACACATGCGAGATGCTTCATTTGCACAGCATTAATTGCCTCAAAAATCGAGGTTATTGTATAGTTAATGCATGATTTTGTGTGTAAGGTGGTTGACCACTAAATTGGCCTTCTGTGACACTGTTAGTCACCTAAGTGTTAGTAGCAAATAGCTAGTAGTATAGTAGCAAGTAAAAAATATATTAATAAAAAATAATGTATGTATTATATATGGACAAGTTCAATGTTCAATAACTTGAAATTATATTTGCCACTACCTTTAAGAAATAGCCTAATTCTTTCACTTACTATTTGAATACCATATTTTTAAATATTAATGATTAATTGTTGAGTAAAAGAAAAATGTTAGGCAATATAATTTATTATTTTTGCTCATCTATATAATTAACTATCATTATTTTAAAATATTAGTTAAAATATAATATTAAATAACTAATTTTTATTAAAATTAAGATTGACTCTAAGTATACCTGCAATAATAGATAAAAGATGGATCAATATTTAAATTTATTTTTAAAAAATTAATTATTTTTTAAATTGATTCTTCTAAAGGTATATTGTAAATTAAATTAGTCATTTCATCAATTAAATTTTGATGTGTCATGTTAAGTGATATGTGATATTAACTGGTTGTAACATATGACACATCATTTAATTATTAGAATGAGCAATTTGATTTATGATGTATTTTTCAGAGATTAATATAATTAATAAAATCATTAGAATATTAATTGAAGAATGAGTTTTTTTAAGAAAAATTGAGTATTAATAAAAAAAAAATGCCACCTCATCATGTCCATATAATGGGATGCAACAAAGTAGCTAATAAAGATGATTTCATAAGAGGGGATGGAGCCAGGCAAAGATGGTGGTGGTAGAACATAAAAAGAAGATTGTTGAAAGGAAGGAACATGCTTGGTAGGTGGACGCTGGAGAAGAGTTGGTGGCCATGGTGTAATTCCATGAAAACAAATGAAAGAATCTAAATTTTGGATAGCATTTTAGAACTCTAGAGGGATGACTAAGAGAAGATATTTTGTTTACCATATTATATATATCCATGGATTCGTCGTAATAAAAATATTTTTTGTCTTTGTTGTGAATCAATTTTTTTTTATTAAATTTTATTATTTATGTGTTCAAAATTTATGTGCTAGACTTTACTATTTCGGTGTTTGGCGTGTGAGGACCTATTAGATGTGAAAATACATGGATGAATGCATGGATATATATACACTTATATTTATTCATTCTTATTATCATTTGGGATATACTTTTGTTACTTCAAATCTTTCGGATGTAATTTTATCTATCTCAAAATTTTTCTTGCGAACTTTTATTCATTTATTTTTTTAAATATATTTTTTTATGAAAACTTACCTAATGTAATGGTAAAAATCTGAATTTTATTATAAATATGTGAAAATCTAAGTTTATATTTTATTTTAATTTTTATGGGAAGTAAGAAATAGATGTTGAATTATAATATAATATTGTATATATCAACTTACATATGAATAACTTCTATTTTTTCAGTTGTTGTTGCTACTACCAGCTATTTACTAGTAAGAACATTTTCAATAGACCAGTTTTGATACTTTTAAAAAGTGATCTGATTTAAAATTGATACATTCTATTAGAATTAATTGATAAAATGTTACCAAAATGATATTGTATCACTTTTAACAAAATCAATAAAATAATTACACGCGTATAATTATATTTGTTAAACTTTTTTAATTTAAATTAAATATAAATTAGAATAGTGCAATAAAACAAGTTATCATATATACTTATCATCCAAAACTAAAACAAGTTATCATCTGAAACTGACCATATATAGTCATCATCCGAAACTAAAATAAGTTATCATCCGAAACTGTTTAAACTTATCATCCGATCACAATTACTACCAACAACACCACAACAAGAACAACACCAGCACCAGCACCACAACAACAACAACAACACCACAAAAAAAAAAGGAGGAAAAAGAAGGAGGAAGACGAAGAAGAAGAAAAAACTAGACAGAGAGGACGGAAAAGCGGCAATGGCAGCCGGAATCACACGAAGAAGAAGAAGAAGAAGAAGAAGAAGAAGAAGAAGACGACGAAGACGTTGAGGTTGAAGAAGCAGCGGCGACTCAATGAGGTTGCGGTGAGCGGAGATCGCGAAGGTGGTTGCGATGAGCGGATAGGGAAAAAGAAAGAGAGAGAAAATTGCTAAAGTGGTGCGATGAGCGGCGGCGGGGCAACGCAGTAAAGAAGAGCGCCGACGAAGAGTGGAGCAGTGAGCAGCGAGAGTAACGCTAAGGACCACGATCGCTTCCTAATTGGCTTCTATTTAGAATGCCCCCCTAAATTTTCTCTATAAATTAAATTGATATCAAGTATTGGAGCAATAAATTTTGTTTTAATTTCAAATCATATATAATCTCACAAATACTTACGTGGCATCTTGTGAAACTCAAAATATAATTGAAATCAATACTAAAATTGGATAGGCTTTAGTAGTGTTGGTGGGCTCCCCAAATAAGTGGGCCCAACAACTTGAAAAAAAAAGGAATAAATGGAATAAGCCACAATGAAGGAAAGAAAGAATTAGGGAATAGAAGAAAGAAAAAAGACAGAGGTGTGCGTCGTCGAAGAGAAGAGAAAAATAAAAAAGAGTAGTTTCAAAGTGCACATCTTCACATGAAGCTGCTCAACCTTCAAATTCAAGCTAGCTGCTAACCCAAGCACAATTCGAATAGAGGACGTCTTCACCACCGGTGAGAAAAGCTTTGTCAATCCATTCTTCCACTTCTCTTCATCATCTATCCACTCAAAGAAACTGCATTTTGGCATCCTCCCATAGGCAACATACCTCCTGCCATGGCTGCTGACTGACGAAGATGACATGACAACAAGTTTCTCTCCATAGAAACATAAGTGTCTTCTCTTGTGGTTGTCGATACTCCTTGCCATGGAACTTTCAGAGGTGAGAACAAGAGAGTCACATTGAATTAGATCCATGTGTTGTTATTATGTGGTGAATATTTAATGAGAAAAAAGAAAAGAAGATACTAACCTAAAACTGAAACATGAAAATGGCAAACCATAAGAGACCAATGGGAAACCTATTTAAGTTACATTGAAAGGGTAATTTAGTAGATTTATATCACCTTAAGGGTTTATTTAATGTTTCTCGTTAGTGAGGACCTAATTAAAAATCTTGATTTCGTATAAGGACTTGATTGAAAGGAAAAAAAGTGTAGGAACTCAATTGAAAATTTGATTAAACTATAGAGACCTGAGTAGTAATTTAACCTTATTATTTCTGTGCTCATAATTTCTATGCTAGACTTCATTATTTTTATGTTTGGTGCGTGGGGCTTATTAGGTGTGAAAATACATGAATTGATGCATGAATGTATGTGCACGGGTACACCTATATTTATTCATTCTTATTATCTTTGGAGTATATTTTTGTTACTTTTTCGAATTTTTCATGTGTACTTTTATTTATTTTAAAATATTTTTTTGCATATTTTTATTTATTTACTTTTATTTTAAATATATTTGTTATGAAAACTTATCTAATATAAATATAAATGATAAATATCTAGATTTTATTAAAAATATGTAAAAATTTAGTTTTATATTCTATCTTAATTTTTATGGGAGGTAATGAATAAATTTTGAATTATAATATAATCTTCTATCAACTTAGGTCAACAAAAAAAAATCTTCTATTAACATACATATGAATAGAGTAAAGCTAGGTAACCAATAAAAATTCAGCCAATATCAGTTAATAACTTAATTAAATTGATGTTTAATTTCTTTAGATTTCGAATGTTTTATTTCTATAAAAATATCTATAGTTATATGTATATTTAATTTTCAGAAGTTGTTAATTATGTGATATAGAACGTTTTATTTTCAACATTTTAGATGTTTTTCTAATTTATTGGGTAAAAAAATATTAATTACTTATAGTTTTTCAATACTATTTGTTTAAGTTATTTTCAATATATATTTTATATTTTAATATATATTTTATACTCACGATGATTTGATGGCTATTTTATGTAGAAACAATAGAATTTTTTTAAATAAATAAATAATAATATATATTTACCCAATTAAATAAAACTATGATTATTTATCTATTTAGATTGTCTTTATAGTGTCGTAGGGACAGATCACGGCACTAAAATAACCAATGCTGCAGGAGATGGGGCGGCACTGGCTATTTTTATTGAACCAGTGCCGCAGGGGTGTGCCGTGGATTCAGAGTGGAGCACTGGGCCAATCCCAGTGGCGCAGTATAAGGGTGCGGCATTCATGTTGAATGGAAAGAAAAAAAAAATAACGAAATAGATAGATAGAAAGATATAGTATCATTGTGATACTATCCCCTTAGCCCTATTAGTCCCCTTTTTTTAATTTTAGCACTGTATCAGTATGGGGTTTTCAATTGCACAAGAGCATTCCTATACTATGGTCCCCTTTTCATAGCAAGCTAATGCCAAATCACCGACGACAAAAATATATAAGGCAAGTTACTAAAATAAGTTAAATTGACTCAAATATTATTATATTGTATAATTTGATATTTAATAATCAGATTACATAATTTATATATTTATATAAAATTTATAGCAGAATAATAAATATTATAGAAATAATAAGATTTATAAAATCAGTTGTATCTTGTAATGAATTTTTTATAAATTGGCTAATTAAAATCATTCTAGGGTATCATGAATTTTTTGTAAATTGGCCAATTAAAATTAGCTCCTATGTACCACGGATGTTTTGTAAACTGGTCAATTAAAAAGATTATACATGAGCCAAATAATATAATCACCTTCCAAAATTTCATGGAGGGAAAAATTAATTTTATACAAAATATTTAGCACATTCATATAAAAAAAAATATATATAATCATTCATTTTAATTTTATCTAGTCATCATTGATATTTAGCCATTTACATTGAAAATTGTTAGTAATGTATAAATTAAAGGTGTTAAAGGTTGATGGCTAAAAATAATGGTTAAAATAAATTCAAATTGATGATCATATAGTATTTCTCATAAATAATTTGTATTATATTTTGACATAACCAATAAATATATGATGATTCATGATAAATATATGATGATCCATAAAATGAAAATCATATATTTTTTTTATTATACCGACTACTATTTTGATTCTTATATTATACATAAATCAACTACTAATAAAAACATTACATATCATATATCCATGAAATATTTAAGTGTTGAATTTTTTAATTAATAAATAATAGTAAAACTTATATATGTATACAATGCCGCACCCTTATGCTGTGCCGCCCCCTTAACCCACTGCACACCCTGCGGCACTGGTTCAATAAAAAAAGTCAGTGCCGCTTTCGTTTCCTGGCACTGGTTATTTTAGTGTCGCAGTCTGTTCCTGCGGCACTATAAAGAGAACCCAAATAGGTAAATAGTTATAATTTTATTTAATTGGATAAATATATATTATTATTTATTTATTTAAAAAAAAATCCAGAAACAATATGAACATATAAATTGATTTTATTTTATTTAAGAAACCCACACGCAAAAAACAAAATAGGTACACAAGAGGCCTAGAAACTGTAACTGAGATCACTTGGAAGAAGAAAATACAAGAGAAGGAACAAATACTCTGTTATTTAAGTTGCCATGCTTTTCCAAATGAGTGCCAACTTAGAGAGTGTCTTTGTGGAAGATCCATCCTCCATGAAAGCAGAACCAGCAACTTCTTTCAGCTTCTCCATTCTCCTCCAAATTTCTTCTCCCTCTGAACCCTCCATGAGCCTCTTTATGACATCAGCTATCTCCTCTTTCAGGACCACACCATTATTATCGTTATGATTTGGCCTCAGAGCTACTCTGAGTGCATCAGTAACCATAGCAGCGTTTGTCCTCTGCTCAGCAAAGAGTGGCCATGCT
>JASCZI010030407.1:51263-68721 GCA_036250425.1 Stylosanthes scabra | reverse complement strand
CTCAATCTAATTAATCTAGCCCTAGACAAGTTAAGAACACCTCTCAGTGATTCTAAACTATTGGGATGAAGAACGGAAAATTAAATCATGCATAGAAGATAACTGAGAATACCTCAATGAATTAATAAACGAATGTACATAGTTGACTACCTCATGCTGGGTGAACAGAGCTCCTCACCCTTAACAATGGAGTAGATTAGCCTTGCATAATGAAAAACTAGATCTAAGAATAATGGAAAACATCTATGCTAAAGTCTTTAACCCTAGTGGTTAAGTTACTTCTTATACCTATCCTAATTAAAATTCAAATTCAAATTACAATCTAATCTAATCCTAATATAATCCTAATCTTATCTCTTTATGGTTACAACTCCTTATCTTCTTCTCTTGAGTCTTCAATCAATCATATCTTTATTCTTCCAATTAAGCCCTTGATTAGTGAATGGAATTGAGACCTAACAACTTGGATTGGATTGACTTTGATAAAATCTGACGTTGCATCCTCTTAAGGTCCACGTACACGTGGGATCCTCCACGTATAACGTGGAGGCTCTGTCTAGGTTGGCTTCTTCATTTGATACCCACATATGACGCCATTGCCCCACGTATAACGTGGGGTCTCTGCCTCAAATGACTTCCTTGCTTCCAATTCCTACGTATGGCGTGGGGAGAGCCACGTATAACGTGTGCTCTCTGCCAAGTTCAGCTTCTTTGTGCCAATTAGCCACGTATGACGTGAGGAGAGCCATGTATAACGTGTGCTCTCTGTCAAAGTTGGTTTGTTGAGTTTTAATTTCCACGTATGACGTGGGCTCTCCACGTTATACGTGGGCTTCAATACTTAGCCAAATCACTCTTTTCTTCTCTACTTCGTTCCCTTTTCTTCAATCTCTCTCAAATGGTCTTTAATCACCTAAAATTCTTAGTGAATCATCTAAAAACACAAATACAACTCAAAGAACATCAAGTTTGTTTGATTTGATCAATTAATAACAATAATCCATAAAGAATATCATGATAATTGAGAGAAATTGGAACTAGAAACAACCCAAGATGCACACGCATCAATACGTACATCTTTTCTTGAAATCATGATAAAGAAGAAGAAAAATAGACTATGAGTCAACTAAAATAAGTTTCTTATTAGTTATATATCGTTTGTAAGATATTAGTAATCCAAGAACCTAGATTGTGTCCATACAATTTTATTACATAATGAAAATATATTAACTCATATGTGTATCATTCAAATATTTTTGTACGCACAAATTTGATAAATATAATCGTATAATAAAAATAGGGCAAAAAACCAATATACTCCAAAACAACTCCAATATTATCAAATTATACTAAAACCATAAAAATGATTAGATTACACTGTTCCCAATATACTATGGAATCAGTGGCAGAGCGTAGGGTTTTGGTGAATCCCTTCCACCCTGCCACGGATTCAGACCTTCGTCAAACAAATTGAGAGGATGCCACGGATTCAGGTGATTCTGAAAACCATTAGGAGGGATCCGTGACAGGGTGACACGAATTCAGCTTGGTGGAGCCACTCCTATAAATAGCAAGTGGTGGTCCTTGGTGAGGATGAGAGACGAGCTAAGATGGTGGAGGCGGAGGACGGATTGCGGGACATGAGGCGACGAAGCAAAGCGAGCCGGTTGGGAATGTGTGGATTAGGCAATTAACAAAGGAGAGTGTCCGACGATACTTTTACCGATTATAGTCCTCCTGAACATCCGCTGGTTTAAAGTACGTCGGATCATGATGCCTTAGCATCCTTGTTGATTTGTTTAACCAAATCATACCCAATTCCTCTTATTTATGTGTTTGATTGTTTATTAAACCATAAAAATAGATTAAGAATGATAATAAGTTAGTTATGTTAATATAATCATGGTACTTTGATGATTTTATTTGCTAATTGAAAGAAAAAGGATGAAACAAGGTTGCTGAATAACTCTCCACGCCTAGGCGCCAGCCCAACGCCTAGGCGTCTGTCCCCAACGCCCAGCGTGGGAGCTACCTTTAGCATCCCCAAGCCCATCATCTGAGCAAGCAGCTTCATCCATGCCTAGACGTCTGGCACCCAACGCCCAGCGTGTGGGATGCCCCCTTCCTCAGCAAGCTTATCAACTTAGCACAAGCAGCCACGCCTAGCGTCCACACCCAACGCCCAGTGTGGGGCTGCTTCTCAAGACAGAAAAGCATATCAACCTCAACCAACGCCTAGGCGCCTAGAGCAAAGCCTAGGCGTGGGAAGCCCAAAGTCAGAACCAGAAGTGCTATTTCACACACCTAGGTGCCTGTTCTCAATGCCTAGGCGTGGACTCTGCTGTAACTTGCAGAATTTGTAATTTAAATGTAATTTTCATTTAAATTTAATTTAGTATTTTATCCAAATCATGTACAACTGTAAAATAGGTGATTTTCTAATAATTGATGACATCATATCAATCATTCATATCAACTCCAATCTAATTTTCACATTGGAAATTAGATTGGAAGTTAAGTAAGATCACCTATATATAGTTAAGTTTTTGGGTATTAGAAAGGAGGATAGTTTCGAAAGTATTTTGTATTCCAAGTTTGAGTAATAAAAGAAGTATATTCAGTTTTAATTTTTGTCTCTCTTTTAGCTTTCATTCTCTCTCTTTCTCTCTTTGAATCTTTGAATGTTCATACGTTCAAGATTCACATTCATAGCATTCATACTTTCAAGATTCATAGTTTTTATGAATCCAAGATCCACCTTCATCACTTTCTTAGAGTCATTCATCATCATGAGTGGCTAAACAACTTAGAGATTGAGGAGGAGGAGCTCTATTCATCACCAAGCTAATGGATTAACCAACATTCCATTCAAAATCTGCATGTTCTTCATCAAATTCAAAGGATCTCTCTTGTTCATCAATTTAAGAATCAAGTGCAACCGAGAGGTATAATTGATTCTAATTTGGTTTAATCTCTATTCTAGATTATGGGTTTAAACATATTATCAAATGGTTTATGAATGTTGTTGTTGATGTTTGATTGGATATGTGACATAAAATCTGGTTGTGCATTAACATGAATATCATAAATTGGTTCAAGAAGCATCTTTCACATTTGTTCTTTGCATTAGAGATGATGAATTGAATGAATGTGCACTTATATGAATCTGTATTTTTCATAACATAGATGATTGATTCGTTTCTTGTTTGATTCTTTGTCATAGTTTCTTTAAAGATTTGATTTACTGACGAGTAATTGAATCTTTCTTGTTTTGAATTGTTGAGTTTGAGAAAATAGACATTCAAACATAATCAAGAATCATTCCATATTTCTTCATGTGACTTAGAGATGAGCATATGATTCAATGTGCATTAGAATCTTTAATAATCTAATAGGGTTTGTATGAGATTGAGTATGTGACATATTAATTCTTTCCATGAAATCTTGTTGATTGTTGTTGATTTGAGTCATGATGTGTGTATTATCTCTTTTCTTGTTTAATTAGTCAAGAGATTGATGATTAATTAGGATAAAGATGAAACTAGATCACTAAGAGATTAGGATTTAGTTATATTAGGATTCATTTAGATTTGATAATAATTGCAGAAATTGAATGGTGAAATTTGGTATATGAAATTAGTGATGAATATCTCCAATTCCTTGATCTTGCCCTTTACATTTTCATTTTCCCTCTTTCTTGATAAATTGTTCTTGTTGATTAATAATAATTAGTGATTAAAGATTGTGTTTCTTAATATGAATACTTGTTGTTGCATGGTTCTTATTTGCTTCTTTCTTTAGTTTCATATTAATCTTTTGATTAGTTATTTGGACCTACTTAGAGAAGTGATTAAAAATATTGCTTGATCCACCTTTCCTCGAGGGAACGATATCCACTCTCAAGTGGTATTACTTGATTCAGTTCACTTGCCGGATTGTGACATAAGATTTCGTCGCATCAAGTTTTTTGCGTCGTTGCAAGGGACATAGCTACATGTTCTAGCCAACGGAACATGGCCACCTTGGACGAGCCAAACTCCACGACATTCGACAGTGGTGAACCATACTTGGGCTTGATCCTAAGTAATCGTCGGGTGCGGGAAGTAAACCGACGCATGAGCTCATGGCCTGCATTAGGAACAGGCATGCATCATATTGTGTGTTGCATTTGTGTGTGATTGCATTATTGATTGTGTGTGCTTTACATTTCTGCCTTGCTACTTGACTACTTGCTACTTGATACCTACGTGACGTCAGCCCCTAGGATAGATTAGTTGCACTCGTGATACCCCAAGATGGGAACCTTAGGTTCTCACCCCCTTCTTCTTACACTACGCAGGATTTCTTCTCTCTTGTGCGATGAGGCCTATCGTACCGTTCTCCCCACGTCCGGCTGCTTCTCCCAGCTCGTCGACTTCCTATGGTTCTATTGGTAGTGTTCACCGGGAGCGTGAGCTCTCACCTCGTACGCCCTTACCACTGATGGCCCTAGCACCGGCTCTGGGCCCTGTGTACCCTATTCCGCGTACTCCTATGTGTGACGCGCGGCGCTATCGCAGCTTATTCCCTCGCCGCAGAGTGGCACCACTTACTCCTCCTCCCCCTTCACCTCCTTCTAGCGACGACGAGCCTTCCGTCGAGACGTATGATCCGGCGACTGAGTTGGTAGGTGACCCGGACGAGCCTTATGTTGCTGAGCAAGTGCCCTACGGTGCCCCTGAGGCCTATTATTCGGACGCTTCTTACGGATCGGAGCGTGAGAACGCCAGTACTGACACTGCTCCTTCCAGCCATCACTCATTTGGTAGTTCTTCCGGCAGTGTTTCCTTGGGCTATGGGTCTGCCTCAAGCGGGTCGGCCAGTGACGGTGCATCAGACGATGATCTGGTGAACCGGCACTTTGCCGGGACATTTCCTCCGCCATAGGGTGGCAGATGTTGAAGGGTGTTAGTCGTAGTACCTCATGAACTATTAGAACAGTACGAGGACTAGGCTTAGTTAGTCAGGTAAAACCTAGGTAGGTGACCTTAGCTGGGGTCGGGTTCAAACCTGTAGGGTGTCCTTCGCGTTGTACTCTTCCTTCTGAATTTTCTTTTTTTAGTTGGTCTACTGGAGTCTGTAGTATCTTTCCCTTTGAGTCCTTGTATTCGTGAACCCAATTAAGTAATTTCAATCATATGTTAACTTACCTGTTCTCTTATATAACTGATATTTAATTGCTTAACTTATATGTGAATCGAAGGTTATATCGCTGCTACCGTTACGTTACAACACAACAGGCTTGTAAGTTTGAAATTTTAGAGTTAGGGTTTTAGAAACATTTCGGCCGTAGGTGTGATCATGACATACCGAAAGTCGGGGTGTTACAGTTTGGTATCAGAGCGGTTCATCCTTATTAAGCCTGGGGGTGGACTGACTATGCTACGTTACATATCTCTGAGTATGTCCGTCATGTCTATATGCATCCAGTTGATGCACACGTACATGATAGTTTATTTAGTTGCATTTTTGAGCACTGTTGACACTAGAGCTGACATGTTGAGACTGATCACCTTGATGTAGATCGTCCGATGTTGGTGGTTTACTTAAAGAATGGCAACTAGCAGACGTACCGAAGCTAGGGCTCGAACGAATAACGATCTTCCCGCTCGCTCTGTGACTCCAACAGAGCTTGTTCCTCAGGTGTCGCATCGTGAAGCGACTCTGATTCATGGAGAATGCTATATCTGCGGAGAAAAGTTATCTGTCCTCTACGATTTCGGTGTTACCCATTCCTTTCTATCTGATTGCGCTGTTTTCCATGTGGGATTGATTCCCGAATCGCTCGGTTTCTCTTTAGCTGTTCATACCCCTGCCTCGTAGAGTGCCTGTACCCAGAGAATCTGTAGGAATGTCGTGATCGACATCATGGGTAGAAAGTTTGTCCATAGCCTGATCTACCTTCCCTTAACTGGCCAAGACGTTATCTTGGGTCTTGACTGGTTGTCTACGAACCGAGTCTTTCTTGATTGCTACCATAAGACAGCCCTGGTTGCACCGCAAGGTCTGACAGGAATCCCTACCATAGCTATCGAGTGCTACCTGAACTCTGTTGAGGTGTCTGGCCCAGTGAGTGGTAACGAAGGGTTTATCCTTCTGATGGCAAGCTCAGTGGAGCTTGAACAGGATCTTGCGCAGATCCCTGTTGTGAGAGTGTATCCCAATGTGTTTCCCGAGGATATCCCGCATTTCCCTCCGGCACGAGAAGTAGAGTTTGCCATAGATCTCGTGCCAGGAGCTGGCCCGGTGTCAGTAGCACCATACCGTATGTCTCCCCTCGAGTTACGTGAGTTGAAGGCTCAGCTGGAGGAGCTGATGGAGAAGAACTTCATTCGCCCAAGTGCTTCGCCCTAGGGAGCCCCGGTCTTGCTGGTAAAGAAGAAGGACGGAAGTATGAGGTTGTGTGTGGATTACCGGCAGTTGAACAAGATCACCATAAAGAATCGGTATCCGTTGCCCTGGATAGATGATTTGATGGACCAGTTAAGAGGAGCCACAGTCTTCTCCAAGATTGATCTGAGGTCTGGGTACCATCAGGTTCGCGTACGGGAGTCGAACATTCCCAAAACTGCTTTTCGCATGAGGTACGGACATTATGAGTACACTGTGATGTCGTTCGGGTTGACGAATGCTCCTGCTATATTCATGGATTATATGAATAAGATATTTCGCTCGTACTTGGACAACTTCGTTGTGGTATTCATCGATGATATCCTAGTGTATTCTAAGACGAAGAAAGAGCACAAAGAGCATTTACGGACTGTTCTTAGAATACTGGGAGAAAAGTAGTTGTACGCTAAGCTATCGAAGTGTGAGTTTTGGATGGAAGAAGTGATGTTTCTAGGACATGTGGTGTCAAAAGGTGGAATTGGGGTGGATCCCTCTAAGATTGAGGCAGTGCTGAATTGGGAACCCCCAAAGACGGTGACTGAGATCCGCAGTTTCGTTGGCTTGGCTAGGTATTACCAAAGGTTTATCCAAGGATTCTCTCAGCTTGCCCTCCCTTTGACAAAGCTCACGAGGAAAGGAGAACCCTTCGTATGGACCGAGGGATGCCACCAGAGTTTCGAGATTCTGAAAGAGAGACTTACCACCTCTCCTGTCTTGATCCTCCCTGACCCCAATGGCCCGTTCAGCGTGTACTGTGACGCTTCGCACAAGGGACTTGGTGAAGTTCTGATGCAGAACCGTAATGTGGCTACTTACGCGTCAAGGCAGCTACGACCTTACGAGATGAATTATCCCATGCATGACTTGGAGCTGGCCGCAGTGGTGTTCGTGCTAAAAATATGGAGGCACCACTTGTATGGAGTGCAGTTTGAAGTATTCTCGGATCACAAGAGTTTGAAGTACATCTTCGAACAGAAGGAACTTAACATGAGGTAGAGGAGATGGTTGGAGCTACTGAAGGACTACGAGTTCCAGCTCAGTTATCACCCGGGAAAGGCCAATGTGGTAGCCGATGCTTTGAGTTGCAAGCATGCTAGCCTCGCTCAACTAAGGATAAAGGAGGAAGAGCTTATAGCTAGTCTGGACGCTATGCGGTTGGGACTAAGAGAGGGCAAGGATGGAGTTTGTCTGGCCCAGCTGCAGATTACATCGGATTTCAAGGATAAGATCCGTCAAGCACAGCACGAAGGGAATGTGATGGAAGAGATGAAAAGGGGGATGGATGATACGAAGCTGAAGGAGTTCCGTTTGGATGGAGATGGACTCTGGAGGTACCGAGGGAGAATTTGTATTCCTAATTTTGGGGATTTACGCCGAATGATTTTGGGTGAAGGTCATCGGGGAACGTTCTCAGTTCACCTGGGAGCTACGAAGATGTATCATGATCTGAAGGATATGTTTTGGTGGCCAGGAATGAAGAAGGATGTTGAGACTTACATCTCGCGATGCTTGGTGTGTCAAAAGGTGAAGATTGAACACCAGCGACCATCGGGAGAACTCCAACCCTTGGAGATACCCAAATGGAAGTGGGAGAACATCACCATGGACATGGTGTGTGGACTTCCGAGGACTGTTAAAGGGCATGAAGCCATATGGGTTATAGTGGATAGACTGACTAAGTCTGCTCACTTCCTGCCTATTAGGATGGATTACACTATGGAGAGGATGGCACGGTTGTACATAAAAGAGATTGTTAGGTTGCACGGAGTGCCGTCGAGCATCGTGTCTGATCGAGATCCTCGTTTCACGTCTCGATTTTGGGAAGCCCTTAATGATTCGTTCGGCACAGAGTTGCGCTTGAGTGCTGCTTCTTACCCTCAGACCGATGGGCAATCGGAACGAACGATTCAGACGCTGGAAGATATGCTGAGAGCTTGTGCTTTAGACCGTAAAGACTCGTGGGATAAGGACTTACCTCTAGTGGAGTTTTCATATAACAACAGCTACCACTCGAGTATCGGTATGGCACCGTATGAAGCCTTGTATGGAAGGAAGTGCCAACCTCCGTTGTGTTGGTACGAAGGAGAAAAGACGAGGACGGTTGGACCGAAAGTGGTTCGAGAGACTACGAAACAGATAAAGAGGATACAAGTTAGGATCCAAACAGCCCAGAGTAGGCAAAAGAGTTACCCCGATAAGAGGAGAAAGCCTTTAGAGTTTGAGGTGGGTGACCATGTTTTCCTTAAGGTCACACCAACCACTAATGTAGGGCGTAGTATTAAGCCTAAGAAACTGAGTCCTAGGTATATAGGACCCTTTGAGATTCTGAAAAGAATCGGCACGCTCGCTTATCAGTTAGCCCTTCCCCCTTTCTTGTCCGGGATTCACGATGTCTTTCACGTGTCCCAGCTTAAGAGATATATTCCCGATCCAAGTCATGTTCTAACCGTCGAGACGGTTCAGGTTCGAGATAATCTGACTGTGCCAGTATCGCCCGCTAGGATCGTGGATCGAAGCACGAAGGTGCTGCGGGGAAAAGATGTGCCGCTTGTGAAAGTTGCCTGGAACCGGGATGGAGTGGAAGACTTCACCTGGGAGTTAGAATATGCTATGCGTGATGATTTCCCTGAGCTTTTGTATAGTGAATTTTAAGGACAAAATTCTTTTAAGGAGGGTAGAATGTAAAACCCGTCTTTTTTCAACGCTTTTCTTAAGCAACAGTTTTGTCCGAAACGACTATAACGAAACGTATTTGATCTCGCTTGCTTGAAATAATGTCGTGTGATATTAAATAGTGACTTGGACGGTGATGATGATGATTCTAAGACTATGGTACAAAAATAGCGCTACGCTTTTTGCCATACGGCACGCTTTTAACGGTTTTGTTGAAACGCGCGTAATTTCGGAAACGAAAATTTTCCAGAATTTGTATATGAGCATGGAGACCCTAGCCGTGTATCTTCATCCCAAAAATATCGAAAAATAAAATAGTTACTCATGGTAATTAGGTTTACTTGTTAATTACTCATAAAAAGTTACCATGATTAAAATAATAATACTTTTTCTTACACCCCTTTTTAATCCTTTTGGTTGCATGGCCTCAAGCAATGCAAAACTAATGAGCTCCACTCCTTTTCCTTGCTATTCGAAACCTACCACCTCCCCTAGCCCTAATTCATTTTTCATTAAACATTTAACTTAGTTACTAATCCATTTTACTTCATACAAACAAATTACCACTTCAAACAACTCACATTTGCTCTCAACTCTCCTTCACTTGTTCGAACACTCTCTCTCTCTTTCTTTAAACAATTTCCAGAATTTAACACACAAAAACACTTCTAAATACTCTCTCTCTTAACATTAAAGATCAAACACACATGTTTTATAAGAACAACTCAAGAACACCTTGAGTGTTCTTCATCATCTTCGAAGAACTTCATCACTCCATCACCGAACCAACATCATCTTCATCACTACTCTCATCATCTCAAGCCTCTTATCAACATCTTCCCATCTTCTACTTCATCTTCTTCTTCATACTCAAAGGTAAGCACAAACCCTAGTTACATCATACATCTAAGATGATGAACTAAAGCTCTCAAATCTTTCTTATGAAACTAGGACATCTCTCTTTGGATCTTGGCTGAGCCACTCTCCTTGTTTCCTTCAAAGATCTCTCTTTTAATCAAAGGTAATGAAGCTCTCTTCACTTCTCTTCATACCCGAACCCTAGTGCTCTCCATGGCACATGTTTTCTTGTTTTTTCAAAATAAAAATGATAGCTTGAACGTCCAAGTGCACGGTTGCCTAGCAAGCTCGAGTAAAAGCTAGAAAAGTTGGTGTTTTGACAAGTGATCTTGGTGATTCAAAGAGCAAGCTACACCCTAAGGTAAGGGGTTAGGCTTAGAGTAGATCTATGTGCTAAATGTATTATGTGATGTGCTTGTTTGATTGCTTGAATGTTATTGCCATGAGAATGCCTATTGCTTGCTTGATATTGATTAAAATGCCTTTCTACAAAAATGGCCTTTGGCCGTGTTAATGATGCTCAAGAAATGAGCTTTTTGATGATCAAAATGATAAGAGTTGTTGTATGCTTAATGGCCGAGAGGTTATTACCCTTAAGACAAAAGATTTCATAAAACATAAACTACTAAATCGGTTAAGATAATAAAAAATGATAAAAATGGTGTTTTTGTGAAATAAAGGGCAAAATGGTAATAAAAGTGTCTTAATATGTTTTCCAGAATTGAAACTTAAAGTTTAAAGTGAAATATAAGTGTTTTGGTGAAAAACTTAAAAGATTAAGTCTATGTGGTAATTTAGTAAAACTAGTAAGTAAAGACTAGGTAAAAAAAAGGGGTAAAAATGTCTTTAATGAAATTTGTTTTCAAAACTGTTTTAAATGGGGTCTTATATGTGTCTAGTGATTCTAAATATAAAATTTCACCTTAGAATAATAAAGTTACCTTAGGTAAATAAATTATTTACTAAAACTAGTTAAAACCGAAACGGGCTATAGGGTTAGAAGGGCAGTTTCGTCTTTTTAAAAGTGTCTTTTCTCAAAACTGTTTTTACCACATAAAACTGAAGGTGTTAAGAGAATAATGCAATTGGTTTGGGTTCAAAAGGAATTAAAATGAAAGAGTTATAAAATTATTAGTAAAATAGGTTCACTCGGTAAATAAGGATTTAATTTAAGGGTAAAATGGTCTTAAAAACTGAGTTGTAAATAAAACTGTTTTAATGGTAAATAAAGCTGTATTTTAGAATGATAATGGCGCTAGTTTGAGTAAAAAAGAATAAAAGATGAAAAAGATAATTAATTTATACTAAGCTAAGTTAAAACCGAAAAGCTAAGAAAACTCCTAAATTAGAAGATGATAGAATATTCATAATTTATCCTTAATAAGTGAAAAGATAGAGAATAATGATATATTATAAGTGCTGAAAATCTTGAAATATTAAAAGACACCAAGAGAATATGATATGATAAGACGGTTAGTAAACCGGTTAAACCGATAAGCCGTAAGAGTGGAAAGAAGCTAAACCGGAGGCTAAGATTATCGTGATGATATAAGCTCCGAGTATTGAGATTGAGAGAATGTGATAATGCGTATAATCAATATAATAATTGAGTCCCAAGGTGTGGCCAGATAACCTTAGTTGTGACGGTTTATATCGATTCGGTTTGGTTGGCGATGGTATGGGATACGACGATCGAACCGGGTCTTTCTTTTGGGAATGGTTCATGGTTCTGGACCGGTTTAACCCCTTAAGAAGGATTGGTTTGACAACCGACCAAGTATCGGTTCTATCGAGCTTGGGTCACTGTCAAACCGGTTGGTTCAGCTAAGTCATGTAGACCGAAGGCTAATCCGGCTACAAAGATGCTACTCCGGCTAACGGTTCAGAGGAACGAACCGGTGAGATGTTGAGATGACTAAATGATAAAGCTAAAGAAAGGCTATGTGCTAAAGCTAAAGTAAGGTTATGTGCTAAAGCTAAAGAAAGGCTAAATGCAAGGGCTGGTTGTTGTCCCGCTTGACTAAGAATTAAGGCTTCAACGGCTAGCTACCTGAAAGGCAATAGCGATCATCCTGTTCCCCTGTTGATGCGGTTTCTTTGCTTTATGGAGCCATTGCTGGTGACGAGATCCTCACCATGATTATTTAGAGTACCAAGGGTACCTTATGCCACCAGTTCTAGCCGAAGGAACTTCGTTGTGCTATATGTTCTAGCCAACGGAACATAGCTACATGTTCTAGCCAACGGAGCATGGCCGCCTTGGATGAGCCAAACTCCACGACATTCGACAGTGGTTAACCATACTTGGGCTTGATCCCTCGTCGGGTGCGGGAAGTAAACCGACGTATGAGCTCATGGCCTGCATTAGGAACAGGCATCCATCATATTGTGTGTTGCATTTGTGTGTGATTGCATTATTGATTGTGTGTGCTTTACATTTCTGCCTTGCCACTTGACTACTTGCTACTTGATACCTACGTGATGTCAGCCCCTAGCATAGATTAGTTGCCCTCGTGATACCCCAAGCTGGGAACCTTAAGTTCTCACCCCCTTCTTCTTACACTACGCATGATTTCTTCTCTCTCTCTTCTCTCTTGCACGATGAGGCCTATCGGACCGTTCTCCCAACGTCTGGCTGCTTCTCCCATCTCGTCGACTTCCTCTGGTTCTACTGGTAGTGTTCACCGGGAGCGTGAGCGCGCACCTCGTACGCCCTTAACACTGATGGCCCCGGCACCGGCTCCGGGCCCTATGTACCCTATTCCGTGTACTCCTATGTGTGACGCGCGGCGCTATCGCAGCTTATTCCCTCGCCGCAGAGTGGCACCACCTACTCCTCCTCCCCCTTCACCTCCTTCTAGCGACGACGAGCCTTCCGTCGAGACGTATGATCCGGCGACTGAGTTGGTAAGTGACCCGGACGAGCCTTATGTTGCTAAGCAAGTGCCCTACGGTGCCCCTGAGGCCTATTATTCGGACGCTTCTTACGGATCGGAGCGTGAGAACGCCAGTGCTGACACTGCTCCTTCCAGTCATCACTCCTCTGGTAGTTGTTCTGGCAGTGTTTCCTTGGGCTATCGGTCTGCCTCAAGCGGGTCGGCCAGTGACGGTGCATCAGATGATGATCCGGTGAACTGGCACTTTGCCAGGACATTTCCTCTGCCATAGGGTGGCAGATGTTGAAGGGTGTTAGTCGTAGTACCTCTTGAACTGTTAGAACAGTACGAGGACTAGGCTTAGTTAGTCAGGTTGGACCTAGGTAGGTGACCTTAGCTGGGGTCGGGTTCAAACTTCTAGGGTGTCCTCCGCGTTGTACTCTTCCTTCTGTATTTTCTTTTTTCAGTTGGTCTACTGGAGTCTGTAGTATCTTTCCCTTTGAGTCCTTGTATTCGTGAACCCAATTAAATAATTTCAATTATATGTTAACTTACATGTTCTCTTATATAACT
The DNA here is from genome assembly GCA_036250425.1 of Stylosanthes scabra. Taxonomy (NCBI): domain Eukaryota; kingdom Viridiplantae; phylum Streptophyta; class Magnoliopsida; order Fabales; family Fabaceae; genus Stylosanthes; species Stylosanthes scabra. The sequence continues at coordinate 55,312 of JASCZI010030407.1, read as the reverse complement.
GATATTTAATTGCTTAACTTATATGTGAATCGAAGGTTATATCGCTGCTACCGTTACGTTACAACACGACAGGCTTGTAAGTTTGAAATTTTAGAGTTAGGGTTTTAGTGACATTTCGGCCGTAGGTGTGAACATGACATACCGAAAGTCGGGGTGTTACAGATGAGGTCTGGAGTCTGAAGGATACCCTAGCTGAGAATCATGCCCGGGCAGAGGAGCACCTACGACGCATGGAGGAAATGCAGTGGCAGATGACAGCCTTCTACGACCCCCGATGCCCTGCGAGCAACGCTACTGCAGGCGGTTCAGGTTCTACGACTGCGCCACCTTTGCCAGCTTGTCCACCACCACGGCACCCAGATCAGGAGGACGATGACGATGATGACTACGAGAATGCGTAGCTTGGCTAGTGTTCATTTACGGTTGTTGTTGTTGTTATTCTGCTACTACGATATTTTTATATTTCTTATTGTATTTGATTTATTGCATATTTTTGTTATTGTATTTGATTTCTTATTGTATTTGATAAGCAACTAGTTATGATTTTCTATTTTTTATTGTTTGCACTGTGAGATTTAATTCTGTAATTCAGGTTCAGGTTATATTTATGTAACAGTGATTTTTGTCGGATTTTTCGTCGCCAGGTACGTATTAGTCGATTTCATCTTCCGTCGGATAGCACCTAATTCGTTAGCATTGTTTCCGTCGGGCTTTGAGTCGGACTCGTTTCCGTCGGATTCTGTTCCGACGGAAATGTCTCATTTTCATTCAAATTTCAAGTGGTTTGTGTCTGATGAATCCGACGGAAATTTGCGTCGGACTGAGTAAATCCGACGGTAAACTATTTGCGTCGATGTTTTAACCGTTGGAACTGTATCCGACGGAAAATCCGATAGTAATAAACGACTTTCCTGTATTGGAACGAAGTCCAACTAACTTATTTATTCTATGTCAAATAGATAAGATTATTTCGATGTCACATTTTTGTGCTAGTTTTGTGATATTTAACAACGAAATAATTTTTTATTTTGTATATATATAAATAAATGACTTAATTATTAAACTTTTTGGACTAAAATAGATATACAAATAATATTTGCGTAACTAAAAATTCATTATATAAAAAAAGTATATTATTTTTTGGGATACAAATCCTTATCGAATATACCTCATGTATCGAAATATTCTGATATACTTAATGGAAAAATATGATTATTGCTATCACTTTTATTATTGCTATAACTTTTATATATATATATATATATTGTAGCATTTAGTACACACTGGTGTGTAGATGCATGATCGAAATACAATGTGGTTGTTAACTAGGGAGTGGCAATAATAATATTTAAATAGATTTCTAATTTTTTATTTAAATTATTTTTCCAAGAACATCTTTTAAAACCTGGAGGAGCAAAGTTACCAGTGGACAACGTTTCACTCCATCACAATATTCATGGCTTCTTCTTCTTCTTTAACAGTTCTTCTCCTCGTTCATGTGATTTCAATATGCATAACAGGATCCTATGGCGGTTCAAGCCAGCGCTACAAAGCAATATACAGCTTCGGAGACTCCCTCGCCGACACCGGAAACTTGTTCTATGACACTACTGAAAAGCTTTCGGCAACACATGCTTCATCTTTACACCTTCCATATGGAGAAACTTATTTTCATCACCCAACTGGAAGGTGCTCCGATGGCCGTCTTATTGTTGATTTCATTGGTAAGAAGAAAACCGTGTGCTCTTCCCACTCCTCTTCTAATTTTTTGGTGTCTTTTCTTATTCGTATTCATACAATGCACGATGTGATTCTTAAGTAAAATAAAATATAATGTAGATCTCTGATTTTATGTTTTAAAATAACGTGATTCATTCGTTAAAAGGCTTATCAAATATTTATTTAAATTAATTTAGAGACAGAATGTTTATTTATGATTTGTGTGGGGGGTTTATATCCCATGAACTATTAATCAATTTATTTTTTAAAAGATAGATATTCTTAATTAGTGATGCTCCGGTGGCGGAGAAAGATCAATGTAAATGATGTCATATAAGGAAAAAAAAAAACTAGTATAGTACGAAAATTGATTAAAAAAGAAGAAATAGTGTTAGTAAAAAAATGAGAGTGGTTTTTCTTTGAAGGGGGTGTAAAAAAAAGAAGAAGATAGAATGAAGAAAAGGGCGGAGACATAGTGATGAGATAGTGTTGGTGTTGGTGGGTTAAAGAGATAGTGGTGGCGATGAGTTTTGGTGGTGGAATAATGGAAGTAGTAGAGGTAGTGATTATCATGAGGTTGTGGAAGAGTAGTATGGTGGTATGGTAGTTTAAAATTTCATATATGACAAAATAAAATTGACATTAAATTAATAAAATCTATATTGTGTAAGAAAACATCTACATGATAATAGTTTTTCGGAGTTTTTTTTATGATATAAATAAAATAATTTTTTATGTTCCAAATGAAATAAAAATATTATTTTTCAAAATTAATTAATATTTTTAGAATTTTTTCACAAATAAGGGTACACCTACCCAATCTGCGGTTTGGTGGATCGAGATCATTAAAAACCTCCCCCATATATATATATATATATTCAACTCATATTTTTATACTTACTTTATATAAATATATTGATGGTTTCTATTCGTTGACTACACTAAATTTGTTGAACATGAAAAATTTTCATAATTTATCATATATATATATTTACAGATCGGAATCGCCCAATAATATTTATAATAGATCAAGAAGGTTTTGGATGATCTGGGTCACTAAACTACAGATCAGATAAAACCATCAGATGTGTAAAAAAATTCTGAAAAGAGTAATTGATTTGGAAAATAATGTTTTTTTTTTTATTTTTTTGGACATAAAAAACTTATTTAATTTATATTAAAAAAAACCTAATTCTTCTTTTATGTCCAGACAATCTAACAATATTCATCGTGCGGTGTGATTTTGATTTTATTTAAAAAAAAAATCAATAGTGATATAATTTTGTTGTAATAAATTTAGATAACTATACAAATAATCGTATACAGGAGTAAAGGGGTACAACAATTTTTTTATTTTTATTTTCTTAAATTGTGGAATTTCTGTACCGATTTATATGTATCTGTTTTACACAAAAATATAACTAGCGATTGAGTAAAATTGAAGTTAGTTTTAATTATTTAAATAAATTGCTATAGGATGAGTTGATAAAAGCTATTAAAACTCTTCACACTTATATTAAAAATATGGTTCTTCCTAATTAATTGCGTATTTAAATTACTTTTAGAGAATTCGCGTTTAGATATTAAAACAATAGTAATGAAATTAAAAAATATTATTTGTTATAAAGTGTAAACACGTAACAGGATTGGCATAAGTTTATTTATTTTTGAAAATCTTAAAATTCTACCTTAGCTTTCAAAGAAATAGCAGTAGCTTTAGTTGATAAAATAAATTAAAAAAAAAACTCATCTCAAATCTTATTATTTAGGTAAAAATAATAGATAAATAAGGAAAATTGGATAATAAATTAATATATTAAAAGTTTAAGTTTTTTTGTGACTGTTAAAAGTTTAGGTTTAATAATAAAATAATAATATTATCCTATTTTATTATGCTATGTATGTTGTTTAATTTGGAATGCAGCTCCATAAGAATGTAAATTATAATACATTTACATAATACATAATCATATTTACAGCTAGCTAGTCAAACTTCATAAACAATATAATCAAATGTTATAAATAATATAGTCAAATTTGATTTCTATTTATGATAAAATTTCACAAATAAATAATGAAATTACATTTGTATTTATAAAAGACTAGGTGGACCACATTTTTTAGCTAACATATATGTAGTAAACAAACTTATTTTAGCTAACATATAGGTGCTTGTTTTATGTTTACCAAAAAACTATCATTGGCTACCTAACAAGATGCTAATCAAATTAAAATATGAATACAAATACAAAAAAACAATGATAGCTGATATAGAATTCCTGTCGTATATATTATCATCACATGCTTAACTATCAAATAATATGACATAA
>JASCZI010030407.1:24597-51141 GCA_036250425.1 Stylosanthes scabra | reverse complement strand
ATATATATATATATATATATATATATATATATATATATATATATATATATATATATATATATAACTTTTAAATCTCAGAAGACTATATGTTAAAATATAATAATAAATCAAATTATCTCAAGTCACTAACACTGAATCTTACTTGTGGGCTGGTGGCATATGAAACACACAAAACTTCATGCTCTTGACTGAAAAGGGTTCACCAACTAACTCAAGCAAAATAAAAATGAAATTACGGAATAAAATTAGTATCACTAATATTTTGACACGAAAATCATGATTTTTTGCGTTAATAAAAAAGTTTGATTATTCTTTTGTATCACATTTGGTAAATATCTCACAGTGAAAAATTTTATTACTCTTTGTAAAAAGTTGCATTGAAAGTATGTATAAAATACGTATATATATATATATATATATATATATATAACGGTGGCTATTTTTTTTCTTTCTCTGGTTACAAATTAAAATATTAAAAGTAACTTATACGAGATAGATCCAATATATTTTATGCATTATATATTTTAATTTCTTTCTCTAATTACCAATTAAAATATTACAAAAAGTTACAGATTAGATTAGAGGTCTTATATGTGTTATGAAAATTTTTTTTTGGGAAGAAGAGCCATATCTTGAAATGATTATGTTTCTAATATAATATTTTATTTTAGAACTTTTTTATGCGAAATGTCATAATTAAGATTGTATAATTGTCATCATTGAAGATGTTTCTTTTTTATTATTGAATGATGAATCAAGTAACTAAATTTTAGAGTTATATAAAAGTGCCACCTTTATTTAAAAATATTATTATTTTTTTAAATTTTTACTTTAATTTCTCTTATAAATCACGCTTTTAAAGTCTAATTAACTAAAAATCCAAAAATCTTGAATTCTTGATAAAAAAATATCATTGAAAACTGATCAAATCTAAAATGCTTATGTCGTATCGTGAAATTATTTTTTCTAAAACCCCGATTAAGGAAGACAAATAATAGTTATATTTCTAACGAAGGGCCGGGCAACAACATTATTTCCTTATTTTCCTTCGGTTATAAATTGTATTAATTTTGTTTCTTTTATTAATGTTTGGGTTTTTAATCATGTTTGGCAGCTCAGAAGATGGGGTTTCCACTGCTGAAACCGTATCTAGGAATCAAGAATGGGAAGATAAAAGATTGGAATCCAAGAGAGGGAGTGAACTTTGCAGTTGCAGGTGCCACTGCCTTGAATTCAAGCTTCTTCATAGAGAGGGGTATCTTTAATTTTGCCACCAACTATTCCCTTCGAGTTCAGTTAGATTACTTCCTTCACTTTCTCCCTTCAATTTGTAATTCTTCTTCACCTTCAGGTAATTTTTATTTTATTTTAATTTAATTTATTCTTTTTTATTTTGCTAAATATTATTAGTCCTTTAGGTATATTTCTAATATTCTTCTATTACTTTGATAGCTAGTCAAATAAAATTTTCTGATGTAAAAATATAACAAATATATATATATATATAAAGGAAACTTTTTCATATTTCTATTGTATATTATAGGAAGAACTTCACTTATATCATGATGATGTAGAGTGTTTTAGTATTTTTAATCATTGTAAAATTAGTTTTGATCATTATTTTTTAGTATAAAATGTTAGTGGCTTAAAATATTAAAACAATATGCACATGTAAAATGCTTCATCGGAGTAAATTATATACAGCAGAAATTTAAGTTAAACACATTATCTCATTTTGCAGAATGTAAAAAAATTCTTGGGAGCTCTTTGTTTCTTGTGGGGGAGATTGGTGGCAACGATTTCAACCACCCATTATTAGTTTTTCATAAGAGTGTTGAAGAAATCAAGGCATACATACCTTTTGTGATTAATGAAATCTCTACAGCTATCAAGGTAAGAGCTCTTTAAAAAAAAATATACTAATTAATTATATCACATTTATTTTTGAATAGTTTATTCCGCACACGATGAAAGACTCTTTCCTCACCTTAAATATATAGTAATAGAATTAATTTATATGTGTCATTCTATATCTTCATATATCTTATTTATAATATAATAAAATGTAAATATCGTATAAAAATATGTAAATACTATAAAAAAATAAAATTGATATATTGATATTTATATTTTTTTATGTTATAAATGGAGTGTACGATAGTGTAACATTACCGTAATATGTATATTTATTTTGTTTAATTTTTTTTTTTTGTGTTTGTCAGAAATTGATGCATGTAGGGGCTCGAACATTGATTGTTCCTGGAAACTTTCCTATTGGATGCAATGTCAACTATTTAAGATTGTTCAATACTACGAATATAAAGGAATATGATGAATTTGGTTGTCTCAAACGACTAAATGAGTTTGCTGAAGATTATAACAAGGAACTTCTTGAAGAAATAAATCGACTTCAGAAGCTTTATCCGAGTACAAATATCATCTATGCAGATTATTACCGTGCTGCATTGCCATTATATCACTTTCCAAAACGATATGGTAAATACATTTTCTTTTGTACCTATTAATTATATAACATTCAGATATTATATATATTACTGTATATTTTCATACATTTTATTTATAATATAAAAATTATAAATATCAATATAAAAAATTTTACAAAATATATGAATATAATATATGTTAATATAGAAACAATTATATATAGTATATAAATAGTGTATTTTAACACAAAAAATAAAATAAAAAAATAAAAAATATATAAAAATATACAGAAATACACATATATTAATTTTTCTCTTTATATCCCTACATGTATATATAATAGGACTGTTCATTTTTTTTAAAAAAAAAAAGATAAATTGGTCAACAAGTTAGAAAACACCAACTTTTAAAAGATCGATTTTTAAAATGCTTTATAAATTATAACTGGTTAAAAAAAGTAGTTAACGAAATTGGTAAAAAATTGACTTAGTAAACCAGTTAACGAAACCAACACCGATTTGATGGTTTTGGATTTTAAAATTCTTTTTTCTAATATAAATTTATTACATATTTAAACCGGTTATATAATAGGAAATAAAGTGGCTAAATTGATTTTTTTAAAAATAGTTTTTTGTCTAAATACCAAAAACTGGTTTATAAGCTAAAATTTATTTTTTCTTTGGTATAATTCGTTTTAAGTTTTAAATTTAAACACCATTTTTAAATAGAAAAATGCTTTATTACATTTATAATCGGTTAATAACCAGTTCTTTTTCTCATTGTTAAAACCAGTTTGATTTACTAATTTAAACCAAATTTCTGATGAACATAAATCATGTTTGGTTTATGGTTAACTTTAATCATATACATAGACCCTAATAGGTTAATTCATTCATTATTACAAATAAATTACAGATTACGTTTATAACGAAGGATTTTGATTTTTGACGGTGATTATATATAAGTAATAATTGTGGGCATTGCAGGATTCACAAAACCAATTCAAAATTCATGCTGTGCTGCTGGAGTTGACAATGGATCACGTTGTCCAAGTGCATGTCATGATCCAAACCATTATATTTCTTGGGATGGTATTCACTTGACGGAGGCAGCATATAAGTTGATTGCTAAAAAGATTATGAAATGGACCTTACACTTAAACTAATTGCTATTTCATGTGCTTGAATTATGATCATGAGTTAGTGTCCAATAATATCAGTGTAGTAACTACTTCTGCTACGATTATTAGTTACACCGTTGAACAATATTTCTTTTGTGTAATTTTTCGTAATATGCATGGGTATTATATGTTATAAATAAATTGTTTTTATGAATGATTGTAATTCAAAAAGAAATTATAAATGTAGACTTATTTTATCTAATCATGTTGAATCAAGTTATATCTTCTATACTAAATAGAAAATTATTTTTATATTAAATAAAAGTTTATTTGAGTGCTATTTTTGTGCTATTTAACATCTTCTCCTCCTTCTCCTCGTCCTCTTCTTTTTCTTCTTCCTCTTCCCCCTCCTCCTCCTCCTCCTCCTCCTCCTCTTCTTCTTCTTCTTTTGTTCATTGTTGTGTTGTGGATTTTCATGAAAAATAGAAATGCATTTTTGTGAAAACAGAATCGGATTTTCATGAATAATAGAATCGGATTTTCATAAAAAATAGAAAAGGATTTAAATTTTAAAAAAATTGAATTGGATTTTTATGAAAACAGAACCGGATTTCTAAAAAAAAGAATGATTTTTTTTCTCATGAAAACATAACCGAATTTTCATGAAAAACTGAATCGGATTTTTATGAAAACAAAACTGAATTTCTAAAAAAAACAAGTGAATTTGTTATGAAAACGGGACCTGATTGTCTTCTTCTCCTCCTCCTCTTTCTCCGCTGTGTTATATTTCTTTTTCTTCATATTCTTCTCCACTTTCAATGTATTATCATTCTCCTCCTCCTCATCTTCATCCTCCTCTTCCTCTTCGACCATGTTGTCGTCGTCTTTGCCTCCTCCTCCTCCTGGCCTCGTCCTCTGTTGCCGCATTGCCCTCCTCCTTGTCGTCGTCGCCGCCTTCATCGGAAGAAGCACCAGGAGTTGATGGATAAGAAGAATAATAATGATGAGAAGGAGGAATAAGAAGAAGAAGAAACTGCAGAAACGTGAAAACACTGAAAGCGCGTAGAGTTGTTGAATTTAATTAGACTTGGTTGCTAAAAAAGTTTGGTTGTTGTTGATACTCAAATTTGTCCATAATTTTTGTACATATTTTCAATACAACAAAAAAGGTAAAAAGTATTACATTGTTACAATATTACGAAGAAAAAGCAAAAAAAAAGGAAGAAAAAAAAATACTGTTCAGGAACTCAGCTCAATACTATACAAGATCCAGAATCAAAGTTCAAAAAATTCTAATGGGCTTCAACAAAATTTCCAAATGCTCTCTGACGTGTTTTTCACTGTCTACAACGGCAGTCCAATTCTCCAAGATCCGGAACAAGGCTCAAAGAGACTTCAACAAAATAATGACCAAACTCAAAAATCTACTCTGAGTCATACTCCATTAAGCAATTTGCTACTAATCTGCAGACATTATTAAGATCAAGATTAAGTGAAACAGTAGAAAAAGAAAAGACAAGATAAAATGGATGCAAAAGAAGAACGTTATCTTGATAAAATCATTCATTGAAGATGGGCAAAAGGCGTTAACACCCATTACTTAAAATGGCATATCGGTTTGAAAGCATGGAGGGACAATCATTCAACCAATGTTTTTATCTTTAGGTTCTATAAATTTTGAAGAGCATCACAGAAAAAGAGACAGAGCTAATTAGACGAGAAAAATTCCAAAAAAATATTAATCAGGTCATATCATATAATATCAGAGTGAAGAAGAGAGCTTGAAACGTTGGAAGAGAAGTGAATATTTCAAAGTTTGCTGCACGAAATCCGGCTAATAGCGGCGGTTTATTCAACCACCGCTAAATGAACAATGTCGATGAGTTTTGTGTCGGTTTATCGCATTCAGCGGCGGTTATAAAAAAAAACGCCGTGAAATTGATGAGTTTAGCGGTGGTTGGTATAGGAACCGCCGCATAACGGATAAATGGCAGGAATATAGCAGCAGTTAAGGTCAGAACCGCGGTAAAATATATTTTTGTTTATTTAACATTTTTTATTTAAATTTTAATTTAATTAAAAATTATAATAAAAAATTTAAATTGTAAAATAATATTTCACATAATTCAAATCTAATTAATTAAAAAGTGATCACTTCAATTTTTATGGTAAATAAAATATTTTTTATAAATAATAAATATAATATAAACCACAATTTAATAAGTCATTTTAATAAAAATATCAATAATTTAATTTAAATAATTCAAAATAATGCACAATTTGCATATTATACAAACTTATATATATTATATAACTAATAGAACTATATGTATCAAATATTTGGTTTGCTTGGTGGAGTGAAAGACATGTTGAAAGAACTTGAACTACCTCTTGGTTTTTGGTTTGAATCTCTTTCAAAGAACTTTCAGAATTAATTCCTAGTGTGGTGCACCAACACTGTGTTGGTGCATAAGGGAAGATCGCAGTTCACGAGTCTGAGCTGCAGATTTGTAACCAGTTTAATAAAAATCAGCTTGTCTTAAACCCGTGCTATTTAACGGCGGTTCTTAAATCAGCGCAAAACGCACCGCTAACGCATTTTGTATTTTGCAGCTGTTATTTTGGCGGTTGTGAAAAATCGCCGCAAAACTGTTTAGCAATGCCATTATAGGCGGCGGTTGGATAACCACCATAAAACCGTTTCGTAGCGACTAAGAGACGTCACGAAACAACAAAAGACCGCCGCTAAGTCCCCTTCTTGCAGTGGTTGAAGCAAAGGAAATCACAACATATATTAGGTATATTTTCATGTAATATCTATACCTTTGTAAACATCTTAGTTACTGATATATACATATGATTCCGTAAGTTTTTTTTTATTTTAAATAAAATTAATTACCTGGAGCTGACTTATCTTCTTTGCCATAGATAAATAAACCATCTCTTGTTTTATTCATCTTGCCACTGTTCATAATATCATAGAATTAACTTTCCAAATTTCTTATCTCTTCCTTTAGCCACTGAAAAAAACAAAAAATCTTCAACTTATACGTGACTTAACTTGGAGTATGATGTAGTGAATATACGCGTCTATAATCATAACTTGAAGTGCAACATGTAACAATTCGAAAGAAAATAATTAAAAGACAAAAGAAGTATGGTTGGAATAGATGAATGATGACTGATGCAAAAACGGAGAAGTTTGAAATGTGTTGTACAGCTTGTAATCTGGGAGAGAATTAAATATAAATGCTTTCAAATAGAATAAGGATATTAAATAATAAATATTGATAATGCTCATGCATGTGAATCATGAGATTACCTAAATGCTTTGATTCCTTTTACTATGTGCTATAATATAAAATATTGATGGCATGGACTAAAGTTAAGGGAATTAATTCATTGTTTGTTGTGCACTGAAATATGTTGTGCTTTGAACCTTCTTCTTCTTATTATTATTATTATTATTATTATTATTATTATTGTTGTTATTATTATTATTATATCTCTTTATAAATATGAACGTTCAACTTTTCATTTTTTAGGCGATTCTTTTTTTTATAATAAATTAAACATATATATAGAGATTATTTAAGAATTTTGTTTTTCATTTGTTATATATATATATATATATATATATATATATATATATTAATAAGTATTATGCAATTAATATTTTTTTATCCTCCTTCGTCTAATTATACTCACAACTCGTCGTATATGGAAGAAGGGACAATTGTGCACACGAATTATAAAACGGGAGACAAAAGTACACACGGATTATTTAAAAACCCAAATATACACACGAATTGTTGGGTCGTTGGACACGTTTGCCAATCCGTCTATCTAGCTCTCACGCCGTCAATGTATGCTTCCACGTGTTGCGTTTTCTTCCATGTTGGCACTGTTAGTGTTCCAGAGTGGAAAATAACAATTTAATGTTTAAAAAAATGAAAATGGAATAACCTAATATATGTATATCTCGTATTCTTCTTCATCCCCTCATGTTCCTGCAAAAAGCTGAAACCCTAACCAATACTAATGGCAACATCCCAAAGGAAGAAGAGCACCCAAAGCTGCGGAAGTGCTTGTTTTGGCTCTCCTTCGTTTGTGAAGAATAGGAAAAAGAAGTTTGATTACAACAATGGCAAGTGTTTGCACGATCTTGATGGAGTAATGCTTCAATCTGGAACACAGTGGAATCCCGGGAGACTGTTTCTTCGATGCCCTCTCTGGAAGGTAAGTTGTGTATTTGATTTTCCCCTTTCATTTTTATCCACGATTGTTTGAGTCCTTATCCTCTTCTCCTTCTCCAATTTTAACAGAGGCCTGACCTTCGATGTGATTACTTCGTATGGGCTGATGAGATTAAAGATGATGAGAAAAATATAGGTGTCCAGGAAAGGATTGAAGAAAGCTATAACAAGGTAGAGTCACACTTGGATGCACAATATACCCAGGAAGATGTGAAGTTAATTATGAACACCATGAGTTCTACGGCTGAAGAATTGAAGATTATCAGGAAACTTATACATGGCATATTTGTTGGGATTGGGGTTTTGGGTTTGTTGTGGTTAATGTGCCTGATAAGGAAATGATGCTTCTGTTGTAATAGCCCTATTTTAATGGATTATTTTGTGGGTAAATTTATGGTAGTGTTCAATTTGTGCCTTAGCCATATTCATAGACAAAATTTGTTATGATGCACCTATTCCCAGTTTTGACAACAAAATTGAATCTAATGAAAGCAACAAGCAATTGAACTCAATTCACCACACTGTTGAACTTGGACTGAACCTAATCAAATCAATATCCAAAATATATTTGTGCACTAAAAAAATGCAAAGCAAATTGAAAGATGTCAAAAACAGATTTGACATATCAAATCCAAAACATAATTATGCACAAAAGAGAATATAATAACAACAGAATTGGAAATGAAGTTGTGTAGCAAGTGTCATTCATAAAAGAGATAATTGTCATTGTCACAAAAGAAAGCATTACAATGGCAATATGTTCTCAAGCACCTAATAAAACATTTAGAGTGTTTCCAAGTCATAGCTTGCTAAGTTCCTAATATCATAATAGATATATCACAACACCTGATATGCATCTAATGATGACCAAATCTCAAAACACATCATGAAACCAAAATAAAGCAAGTCTAAGCTTGTCTATTACATATATTAGTCATTCTGAGACTTCAAAATAAACACCTAAAACTAAATTTTTTTTGTGGCAGCTGCTCCTCATCCTTTTTGTGGGCCTGGTCCAATTCCACTTGATGTTGATGGGCCTCCAAGTGGGCTTTTTGCAGATCCCCTCACAAGAAGCTTTGATGGTCTTGGGCCTTGAAATGGTTGTGGAATTAGGCCTGGAGTTGGCATGAAATTCATGAACCTTTGTGTGATGGATTGGCTTGCTGCATTCATGGTCTCAATTGACACAACCGGCTTAACCTAGAGGCTGAACCCAAATTGTCTTGAGAAGGTAAAGTAGCTGCCTCCACTTGATGCTGAAAATGACACAATTTGTAGGGTTTAGACAATATCAGATCTGAAATTTAGAACACCTCTAAGGGAGAAAGTTACCTCTGAGGTATCTTGGTTATGTCCATTTGGTTCTCCAGCTTCTAGTGTTGCTTCCTCTGCTGCAATATCTGCTGCCACATCATTGAGGTCATCCTTCTTTCGCTGACAACTTCTACTATTATGGCCAGCCTACAAGTTAAGTTTGAATTGAATCATTAATCTGAAATTTCAAAGAAATCAAATTAGAATTGGGAAGATTTGATCCTTACCTCTCCACAATAGTTGCAGATTGTTGCCCCATATTTTCTTTTAACCTTGTATGGATTGGTATTAGGCCTCTTCTCATTTTTTTCCTTCTTTCTCTTCTTTGTAGGTCTACCAATCCCTCGCTTGTAGTGAGGTGGAAGAAGAGGATATCCATCAGCCTTTTCCCAGAATTCCTTGCTCGGAACAGGGTTGATATGGAACTAGTAAGTGGTGTTATAGGCCTGCATACTCAACCAGGGATGGATCTGGTCCTCTGGCCTTCGTCCTCTATGTGCAGGAGCAGCACAAGCGTGACGACAAGGCAGACCCATTAGCTGCCAGAATCTACAGGTGCACTCCTGGTTACCCAAGTCCACTGTTACCTTAGTTAGGTGCCTCTCAACCTCATAGATGTTCATATCATCATCTCCAGCAGGTGTAGGTGTCCATTGGCTGCTCTCTTCTTTTTCTCTTTCAAGCCTACTAAGTTGTCTAGGAGCTACACTCCCAATATACCCAGACAGTGACTTCTTATTCTTAGCCATAAACCGCATAATGTATGTTCTAACTTCTTCCAGCATTGTGATGATAGGCTTTCCTCTGTACTTCAGAATCTTACCATTGAAGGTTTCACAATTTTTGTTTGTTACATTATCCACCTTCGGCCAATCGCTGAAATGTGCCTTTGTCCATGATTTAGGTTCTAATCTGTTCAGATACTCCCAGGCTGCCTCATTAACTCTCTTCAGCCTTTCCATTGCAGAATCAAATTGCTGGACAGTAGTGGACTTGCAACACTCCTAGACCGCCCCTTTCAACTGTTTATCCTTCCACCTCTTCGTGAAGTTACTCCAGATGTGCAGAGCACAAAACCGATGATGAACACCGAGCATTATATCTTGCATGGCAGGTATGAGATCCTTAACAAAATTAAATTCAGTTAATGACCACACTAACACACTAAAATTCAGTATACTTTGGAATTAATATAGGTGTTATAACCGAATGCAATTGCAATTAAAACCAATTACTTTCAATATACTCAAATGAATAATATAGGTGTTATAACCGAATGCAATTGGAATTAAAACCAATTACTTTCAATAATACTCAAATGAATAAGGAAGTGTTATAACTGAAGGCAATACAAATTAAAACCAATTACTTTCACAAATTCAAATTCACATAACCGAAGGCAATACCAATTAAATTCAATTAATATCACTAACTCAATATCACTTAAGGCAGCTTTCAACACTAACACTAAGATTAATCATTTGTACAAAATTCAGATATTACCTTTTGCTGATCACTAATGAAGTTCCACCCGTGCACTCTGTAGTTTCCAAGATCCTTGTGCAGATTTTCAAGAAACCATTTCCAGTTATCTTTGGTCTCTGAATCAACAACAACATACGCAATTGGGAAGATTTGATTATTAGCATCCTGCCCGATTGCCGTGAGGAGTTGGCCACCATAAAAACCTTTCAGAAAGGTGCCATCCAAACCAATGAAGGGTCTACAGCCAAGCACAAAGCCCTTTCTGCATGCTTCAAATGAGATATACAGCCTCCTGGATAAAGGTGTGGAATCAAGCATTTCAGTGACATCCAAATCAAGTGTGGTACCCGGATTTGAGAGCAGCAGTTGTTGCATGTAATCCCTTAGCTCGGCATATTGTTCCCTGTCAGACCCTTCAATATTTTCCCTCGCCTTCTTCATTGCTCTTTGAACCTTTTTATAGTTCAATTCCACTCTAAACTCCTTCTTGAACCACGTTTCAGCTTCAGCAGAAGTAATCTCAGGTTGGTCTCTCATTTTTTCCTCAAGCTCCTCAATAACCCAAGCCCTATTTGCTGACTTGTTATCGTCCCTTCTTGAGCATAAATGGTGGTCCACAAATGTCTTCACGTGAAAGCTCCTTGGATGATTTCTACGTGAGCAATAAATTGTCCAAGGACAATTTTTTTCCCAACAAATGGCTTTGCACATTTCGGCTCTACCCGGCTAAATTTGATGCTTCTACCAATCTGAATGTTGCAGACTCTCACTGCTCTTTGAAATTCCTTAATTGTGGCAAACTCCATTCCAAGCTCCAAATGGACAAGTCCAAAGGGAGCTTTAGGATTTCCTTGCGGCCATACATCATTATCACTATCTGCCTCACCTTCAGACGAATATGGACTATGCAACTCCTCTGACTCATATTGGTGGTAGTCCGGATCACTGTCACTATCACTTTCTTCAACCGAACTTGGACGAGGGACAAAGATCTTTGGTGCCTCGCCTTTTCCTCCTTGCACAATAGATTATCCAGTTGGGCCTGGCCTCTTGTACAAGGCTCTTCTTTTTCTTTCATATTGCCTTCTTGACGCTTGCCTCTGGGAAGCATTGTCACTAGGAGGCTGGGGTTCAACTTCAATAGCTCCAGAATTCTGATTTTCAGCTACAGGGTCCACCTCATGTTAATTGTTACTAGGAGGTTGGGGAAAGGTGTGATTTTGTGTCTCGGGTTCAGATTCAGTTTGGCTTCCAGGGATACCGGTTGCGGTTTGCTTTGTAGGATTTCTCCGAGCCGACTTTTTAACTCGACCTTTAGGGGTTCTCTTCACTATACATGGAGGAGATTCAGGGATTTCGGGTCGACTTGCAGTGAGGTTTGGAGTTGCTATGGGGTTAGGAGTTGTCTCCGAAGGAAAATCAGTCAAGTCATCGTCAATGTCAACAACTTCAACCTAAAAAAAATTGTGCAAAATCAGAGACTACTCAAACAACAGTTTAGAACAACAGAGCAATAACATTCAGTGAAGAAAATCAACAACATCAACAATGTCTCGCATAACCATTGAAGAACAAGAGAGGAATAATAACCACAAACCCTAATCAATTAAGAACAACAATGAATCACAACCCTAAACCCATAACCAGTCAAGAAAGAATACATAATGGTTGGTGATAACAACAACTAAATCAAAGACAATAAAATGAAAGAAGTTCAGGGCGATTTACCTGCTGCTGCGTCGCTGGCGGACGAGAAGTGAGCCCCAACCGCAGTCTATTGCTCCGCCGCATCTTGCCTTGAGGCCGACGACGGTGACTGACGAAGACGACGTCGAATGTGGGTGGGTTGCACTCTTCCTCGATGGCAAACACTCTCAATTTTACTCTGCTAAGGTTTAGTGAAGAGAGTGGTTAGAATCGTGAATGAGGAGCAATGTTTGGGGATTTTGGGAATTTCAATTTTTCATTTTTTATTTTTCTTTATTTTTCTTTTTTCCATCGTGTAAGTGAGAGTGCCAACATGGAAGAAAACGCAACACGTGGAAGCATACATTGACAGCGTGAGAGTTAGATAGACGGATTGACAAACGAGTCCAACGACCCAACAATTCGTGTGTACATTTGGGTTTTTAAATAATCTGTGTGTACTTTCGTTCCCCGTTTCATAATTCGTGTGCACAATTGTCCCTTCTTCCTATCAAAAAATTACGTATACATTTTTTAGTTTTATAACATGTTTAAATAAAGTATCATCTTAATAAAACTAAATGCTTATATGTTACATTTTATTTTTAAGTTTACCGATAACGGAAATTAGAAAAAATTGGGGTACTGATTACATAAATTCTTTCTAATATTCTTAAGGTTTTATATCAAGTTTAACTATGAGCGTTGATTAAATTTGATTTAATAGTAAAATATAAAGTAAATATTGTTTTTAGAAAATAATTAAAAACTATGTATATTAATTATTCTTGCCAAGCGCGTTGACGAGATCTAATTATTAAAATAACAACGAATATTTGTATTTTCATAAAAGACCAATAAAATTAAATTGATAAATAATAATGAATTAATTGGTAACCATTCATTGAACGGATGATATAGGGCGCTAATACATTCCCTAAACAACCCTCGAATCCAAACTCTAGTACCGTAGACTTTACTCATTTTGACAACCAATCAGTCATTCCATTTTTTCATGAAAAAATTGATTGGTGGTGACTCCGAATCTCATAACACAATTCTCCATAAAAATACATTTAGCAACGAGAGAACATTCTCGTCTCGTTTTCTTTCTCGCGTTGTCCCGTGCACTGACGTTGCGACAACTGTCTAGAATTATTTTATAAAGTTTTAAAATTATCATCGAACTTTCTCTCTAACCAAGGGTGGATTTAGAGGGGGCGAGGGTAGATCCTGCCCCCATAAAATTTATATATATTCATGAATACGCAATATGTTACAACATATGTCTTCTAGTCTGGTGGCTGATGGGAGGCGCGGCCCCGCGGTTGCCGCGGTCCGGAATCGAACTCGTTGTAGAAAGGTTTCGAACCGGGCTTTACGGAAGCTATGCCTGATCAAATTTAGTTAAAGAGTGTCACAGAGCTGCAACCAAGTTAAAATACCGAGTACGAGACTCGGGTCATTCTCTCTATGAAGTGAAAACTATGGTTCGCTTTCGATTGAGAAAATATTGGTGGTTGAAAATTGTTGGTTTGAGAGCAGAGTGCAAAATAATAGAGTAAAAGCAGTAATATATTAACGAGTGCCCGACCATGGGTTGAAATACCATGCGTCCCTATGATCACTACCAATCCCAGATTGGATGGACTGTCACTTAAAGGAAACTGTAACGTCCTAAAATTTTGAACCTCGTCAATGTTCTTAAATCTAGGAGTTACCAAATTCTAGATCTGTATTTCATTACTATAATTATTTAATATTGAGCCTTTAAGTAAACGCGTACATTATCCTACAGAAAATCAGACAAAGTTTCCTCTATATTTCGGACGTTACCAAATAGTACTTTTAAGTGATCCTATATCCATTATCAACCAACAACTCAGACATTTATAAATATATATACAAGTAACAACAATACTTAATAGTTACTATTACATAACTCAAATACAAAGCCTATCCCTCTAAAATTCTAAACATAAATGGCGAGGGAAAATAATACATCTAAGACAAAACTAAACCAAAACAATACATAGTTATAGACTTCACAGTCCAGTCCCGACTTCAACACCAATCGTCCTGTACCTGCCACTAAAATTGTAGGGGGTGAGAACATCATCCTTTCGGGTTCTCAGTAGGGAATAGGAATACCATCAAAGTAGAAGAATACTTGCATAAATATAAATGCCCTTTCGAAAAATAGATTTTCTTGAAATAAAACTAGTAAGGAAAACTTTACATAGAGCCAAATTTAACTTTTGAAAAGAAATCAGGATTTCAAACACATTCCAGAATAATCTAATGTCAAAACAATTCAACAACTGTACTCATACTCAATCAACTCAACAAACCAAACACCAAAACAAGAACCGGCCCTTAGCGTCATCCAACACCAGCATAAGGGACCTCTCAGTTATTCACACACAATCAATTCAAACAAGTAAAGCACAAGTAGGCACAAATAGAGCAAGTAGCAAGTAAATCATATAATATTGTACAAGTAGGCAAACCAAAACAAATGCAAACTCAAACAAAACACACAAATGCACATGATGCATGCCTGCCCTATGGCCGATGAGCTCACCTAGTCGGTTATCTGGACAAACCTGACTGGCCAGGTAGCTAACCCTGGACCATCCCTCGGATGCGCGCATCCCCAAGAGGTATCTCTTCTCAATAATTCTCTTCTCAAGGGGGAATTAATCCGGAAAGGTCTAAGTGTCCGGCCACATCTTGCGACCGAGGGTCAACATCATATATCCAGGAGAAACAAAGAAGGGGATCCTAATTTTCCACCATCTCTCTGGAGGCGAACTTAACTTTCCCAGGAAGAACAAAGAAGGGGAACCTCACCTTCCATCATCTCTCTGGGGTCGCACTTAATATCAATAATGTAAGCGGGATAAACCACCGCCCTTGCCAATGCAAGATTACATCACAATCATAATGAAATATCATGTAATTTAATATCACAATTACAAGCATATCATAAGTGCTATTGAATCATTCATCATCATTTTCAATCATAATCAATATCAAAGTCTCTTCTTCATTTAAACCAAATTTCTCAAGCTTATGAAACACCTTTTAATATTCTTAAACCACTTCCAAAGTAAGACCAAACCTTCCGAAGACAAAGTTCAAGCCATAACAAACACTTCCAAAATATTCTTAAATTTTTATGAAATTCCGGCAGAATTTCTCCTAAAAACTGGACATATCCACCCTTCAGGGTTCCCTCATTCTCAACCTCAACTCAGTTCCCTCATTCTCAACCTCAACTCAGAATACTCAGCCAATCTCAATTTCACTTTTTAAATCAGACTTTTCAAGGCTTGCTTTTCAATTCTTAAATCTATATTTCAAATGTTTTAAAAGATCCGTAAAAATACTCGAGACATAATTCTTTTGATAAAAGAAATCAAATCCAACTCATCTTCTCTTAACCAAAACCTTCAACCACTTACAAACCAAAACCATAGTTTATAAATCATTTCTAAACCAAATCATAACTTCTAAGCCACTTTCCAACTAAAACCAAATCTTCTAAAACAATTTTCAAAACCAAAAATCATTTTCAACCCATAAGCACAATGTTTAAAACCACCTTAGTTTCTCATAAAATTCGGGCAGAACTTCCCCTGAAATTGGACCTTTCCACCCTTAAGGGTTCCCTCAATCAAAACTCCAAACATCAGAATAATCAAAACAGTCTCAAATTCAATTATAAATCAAACTTTTCACTTTTCGAAATATCTTTATAAATGTTGCAAACCACATTCAGCCATTCTTTCAAACATCACTTCTCAGTTTCTAAATTTACATTTCAAACTCTAAATCAGTAAAATTCATTAATAATTTCAAAAGCTAGTATACGGACCTCACTTCATCAACAATCCAAACAGTCGCACATTAAATCACAACCAAAATCAGTCATACAAAAAGCATTTACACAAATACATTAATTCACTAAACTTGTTAGGTATTTCAAGCCCAAAACATTCTAATTTTTAAAGAAGAATCCCCTACCTTAATGGAACCAATTCAGCAACTACGTGAACACCGTAAGATCCTAATACCATTAGCTCCCGCAGCAACACCAGCAAAACCTTAAATTCGACATGCAGTTATAGCTACTTGACCTTATAACATTGAGATCCCAATAAACTCAAAAACTCTCAATAATAATAGTTACCACAAAGACTTCGGAATAGGAACTTACTGCAGTCTAGAGAGGATAGAGAACTGGAGAAGCTTTTAAACCAATCAGGGAAGGAGGTGCTAATAAAGTTAGTTCTCCAGGCAATCCCCGCTTATACGATGAGCGTAATAAAATTTCCACACAGTTTTTGCAAGAATCTAAGCTCCAAGATAGCAAGATTTTGGTGGAATCCCCGAGGGAAAGATCGCGGAATTCATTGGCAAGCATGGGAAAATTTAACGAAGAACAACAAAGAAGGGGGCATGGGATTCAAGGACTTCCATCTGCAGAATTTAGCGCTGCTAGCGAAACAAGTATGGAGATTATTAAATAATCCGGATGCATTGTGGGTTAAAATCCTAAAGGCAGTATACTACCCAAATGAGGCGATAAAAACTGCTAGGGTGATGAATGGAGCATCATGGGTGTGGAGGAGTTTAATACACGGAAGAGACTTCCTTTTCAGTAATGGAAGATGGGCTGTTGGAAAAGGAAAAATCATTGATATTTGGGTTTTAGGAAACGAACAAATATACAACACAAAGAACTCCAGTTTAAATAAGGTTATTGAGCTAACTAGAGAAGATGGAAGTTGGGACCAGACTATAATATTGTAGAATTTTGACTTACAAAGTGCTAATAGGATACTACAAATGCCCAAAAGCATAGCAGGAGCATAGACGAGTTCGTGTGGCTAGCAACAAAGACTGGAACATACACTGTGAAATCGGAGTACGAAATAGCAAAAAAGATTACAAAACATAACAAGCATAATGTACCATCCACAAGCTCACCAGCAACAAATATATGGAGAGAAATCTGGAATATGAAAGTCCCACAAAAAATAAAGGGATTTATTTGGAGAGCAGTCAACAATTTTCTACCAACATACGACAACCTACACAAAAGGAAATTAAGTCAGACAAATATATGTCCTATATGCCACCAGGAAAAAGAAACTGTAACACCCCGACTTTCGGTATGTCATGATCACACTAACGACCGAAGAAGTCACTAAAAATCTAACTCTAAAATTCCAAAACTTACAAGCCTGTCGTGATGTAGCGTATCGATAGCAACGAAACAACCTTCAGATCACAAACAAATTAAACATTTAAATAACAGTTATAAGTAAAACAGGAAATTGCATATAATTACGATTACCAGAAAATTTCAAAATACAGAAGACTCAAGAAAAGGACTACAGACTCCAAAAACCCAACTGAAAAGTAGTACAAAAGAAAAAGTACAAATAAGCAAAGTACAACGCAACTAACGCACTACAGGTTGAACTCGACCCCAGCTAAGGTCATCTAACTGAGCCCAACCTGACTAACTACTCCTAGACCTCGTACTGTTCTAATAGTTCATGAGGTACTAAGACTCAACCATACCACTCCAGTAGCTACGGAAATGTCCCGGCGAAATGACGGTTCACCAGATCGTCATCTGATGCACAGTCGCTCGCCGAGCCACTGGAGGCTTCACCATACCCTATTGAACCACTAGCAGAAGAATCGTCCGAGGAATGGCGATTGGAAGGAGCGGAGCTAACACTGACACTCTCCCTCTTAGAGCCATAGGAGGTGTCAGAATGATAGGCTTCGTAGCGAGCAGGGTACACAATATCCTCATGGTAAGGCTCGTCGGGATCACCCTCCAATTCAGCAGTCGGGTCAATTGTTCCCTCCGAGGGTTCCTCATCGCTAGGTGGGGGAGAAGGATAGGGAGGAGTAGGAGGTGCAACGTGACGACGGGAGAACAACCTACGGTATCGTCTCGCATTCGTCATCGGAGTACGAGGAACAGGGTACACCGGTCCTGGTGCATGTAACGGAGCGGGGGGCGGCAAAGGAGTACGAGGGGATCTCTCACGTTCCCGGTGGAAACTCCCACTGGAGCCAGATGAAACAGACGAGCTTGGAGAGCCAGCAGGACGGGGAGGACGCGGTGCAGTAGGCCTCATATCGAAGAGAATGGGAGAGAAGGAGAGAGAAGAAGTCCTGCGTAGTGTAAGAAGAAAGGGGTGAGAACCTAAGGTTCCCAGCTCGGGGTATCACGAGGGCAACTACTCTATCTTAGGGGGGCTGACGTCACGTAGGATAGCAAGTAGCAAGTAGTCAAGTAGCAATGACAGAAATATGAAGCACACACAAACAACAGATGCAATTCACACACAAATGCAACACACAATATGATGCATGCCTGTTCCTAATGCAGGCCATGAGCTCATGCGTCGGTTTACTTCCCGCACCCGACGATTACTTAGGATCAAACCCAAGTATGGTTCACCCACTGTCGAATGTCGCGGGCTTCAGCTACCCAAAGCGGCCATGTCCCTTCAGCTAGAACATGTAGCATAATGGTACCCTAGGTACTCCAGAAAATAAAGGTGAGGATCCCGTCACCAGCAATAGCTCCGTAAAGCAAAGAAACCGCATCGACAGGGGGAACAGGATGACCATTATTGCCTTTCAGGTAGCTAGCCCTTCAAGCTTAGTTCTCATACAAGCGGGATAACACCCAGCACTTGCATTTAGCCTCTCTTTAGCTTTAGCATTCAGCCATCTCATCATTCCATAGTCTTTTGTATCTCACCGGTTCGTTCCTCTGAACCGTTAGCCGGAGTAGCATCTTTGTAGCTGGATTAGCCTTCGGTTTACATGACTTAGCTGAACCAGCCGGTCTAACAGTGACACAAGTCCGATAGGACCGATACTTGGTCGGTTGCCAAACCAATCCTTCTTTAGGGATTAAACCGGTCTAGAGCCATGAACCATTCTCAAAAGAAAAACCCGGTTCGATCGTCGTGTCCCATACCATCACCGACCAAACCGAATCGGTACCAACCGTCACATCTAAGGTTATATGGCCACACCTTGGGACTTAATTATTATATTGGTTTATGTATTATCGCATTCTCTCAGACTTAATACTCGGAGCTTATATCATCACGATAATCTTAGCCTCCGATTTAGCTTCTTTCCACTCCTACGACTTATCGGTTTAACCAGTTCACTAACCGTATTTTCATATAGCATTCTCTTGGTGTCTTTTAATATTTTATGATATTCCAGAACCTATAATATATTATTATTCTCAATTGTTTCACTTCTTAAAGATTAATTATGAATATTCTATCATCTTCTAATTTAGGAGTTTTCTAGCTTTTCGGTTTTTGACTTAGCTTAATATAAATTAAATATCTTTTTCATCTTTTACTCTTTTTGACTCAAACCAGCGCCATTACTCTTTTAAAAATCATCTCCACTTGCCATTAAAACACTTTTATTTATAACTTGGCTTTTAAGACTGTTTTACCCTTGTCATAATTCCTTATTTATCGAGTTAACCTATTTTACTAATAATTTTATAACATTTTCATTTTAAATCCTTTTAAACTCAAACCAGTTGCATTTTTCTCCTAACATCTTAATTTACACGTGGTAAAAACAGTTTTAAGAAAAGACACTTTTGAAAAGATGAAACTGCCCCTTTAAACCCATAACCGGTTCGGTTTTAACTAGTTTTAGTAAATAATTTATTTAGCTAAGGTAACTTTATTATTCTAGGGTGAAATTTCACATTTAGACTCATTAGACATATATGAGACCCATTTAAAACAGTTTTAAAAACAGATTTCTTTAAAGACATTTTTACCCCTTTTTACCTAGTCTCTACTTTCTAGTTTTACCTAGACTAAATCTTTTAAGTTTTATATCAAAAACACTTATTTTTCACATTAAACTTTAAGTTTCATTTCTGGAAAATATATTAAGATACTTAT
Organism: Stylosanthes scabra; assembly: GCA_036250425.1. Classification (NCBI taxonomy): domain Eukaryota; kingdom Viridiplantae; phylum Streptophyta; class Magnoliopsida; order Fabales; family Fabaceae; genus Stylosanthes; species Stylosanthes scabra. Next base: position 30,844 of record JASCZI010030407.1, on the reverse strand, counting down.
ATTACCATTTTGCCCTTAACTTCATAAAAACATCATTTTTATTATTTTTACTTCTCTTAACCGATTTAGTAGTTTATGTTTTATGAAATCTTTTGTCCCAAGGGTGATAACCTCTCGGCCATTAAGCAGACAACATCTCATATCATTTTTTATCATAAAAAGCTAATCCTTTGAGCATCATCAATTCGGCCAAATGCCACTTTTTATAGAAAGGCTTTTCAAACAATATTCAAGCAAGCAATAGGAAATATCATGGCAATAGCATTCAAGCAAGCAAACAAGCACATCACATAGCACAAGTAGCACATATATCTAATCTAAGCCTAACCCCTTACCTTAGGGTGTAGCTTGCCTTCCGAATCACCGAGATCACTTATCAAAATATCAACTCTCTTAGCCTTTACTCGAGCTTGCTTCAACCGTGCACTTGGACGTCCAAAAGCTACCATTTTTATTTTTGAAAACAAGAAAACATGAGCCATGGAAAACACTTAGGGTTCGGACATGAAGAGGAGTGAAGAGAGCTTCATTACCTTAGATAAAAATGAGAGATCTTGAGGGAAACAAGGGAAGTGGTTCGGCCAACAACCAAAGAGAGATGCCCTAGTTTCATAAGAAATATTAAGAGCTTTAGTTCATCGTCTTAGTGCTATGAATTAACTAGGGTTTATGCTTACCTTTGAGTATGAAGAAGAAGATGAAGTAGATGATGATAAGAAGAGAATGTAGAGCTTGAGAAGAGAAGAATGGTGGTGTTTTGAAGTGGCTTCAGTGGTGGTGGAGGCTTGTGTTCTTCGAGTGTGATGATGAACACTCAAGGTGTTCTTGGGTTGTTCTTATGAAATAAGAGTGTTTGATCTTAAATGTGAAGAGAGAGAGTGTTAGGAATGTGTTTTTGTGTGTTAAAATTCTGGAAATTGTTTGAAGAGAGAGAGGGAGTGAGTTCGGACCAAGCAAGAGAGATTGAGAGAATTTGTGAGTTGTTTGAAGTGGTAAATTGTTGTATGAAGGTAAAATGAGTTAGTAATTAGGTTAAGTGTTTAATTAGAAGTGAATTAGGGCTAGGGGGAAGGTAGTAGCTTCGAATAGCAAGGAAAAGAAAGGGGGTTCATTGGCTTTGCATTGCTTGAGGCCATGCAACCAATAGGATTAAAAAGGTGTGTAAGAAAAAGTATTATTATTTTAATCATGGTGACTTTTATGAGTAATTAGCAAGTAAACCTAATTACCAAGGGTAATTATTTTATTTTTGGGTAATTTAGGGCTGAAGTAACTCGGTTAGGGCTTCCATGCTCATATACGAATTTCGGAAAATTTTCGTTTCCGAAATTACGCGCGTTTTAGCAAAAACCGATAAAAGCGTGCCATAAGGCAAAAGCGTAGCGCTAGCTTAGCATCATCCTTCTAGAATCATCATCATCATCGTCCAAGTCACTATTCTAAGGTCACACAATATTATTTCAAGCAAGCGAAGTCAAATACGTTCGTTATAGACGTTCCGGCCAAAACCGTGGCTTAAGAAAAAACGTAGCGAAAAAGAGGGTTCTTACATTCTACCCTCCTTAGAAAGAATTTTGTCCTCAAAATTCACTTATACAAAGAGCTCAGGGAAATCACTACGCACGGTGGATTCTAATTCCCAGGTGAAGTCTTCCACTTCATCCCGGTTCCAAGCAACTTTCACCAGCGGCACATCTTTTCCCCTCAACACCTTCGTGCTTCGATCCACGATCCTAGCGGGCGATACTAGCACAATCAGATTATCTCGAACCTGAACCGTCTCAACGGTTAGAACATGACTCGGATCGGGAATATATCTCTTAAGTTGGGACACGTGAAAGACATCGTGAATCCCGGACAAGAAAAGGGGAAGGGCTAACTGATAAGCAAGCGTGCCGATTCATTTTAGAATCTCAAAGGGTCCTACGTACCTAGGACTCAGTTTCTTAGGCTTAATACTACGCCCTACACTAGTGGTTGGTGTGACCTTAAGGAAAACATGGTCACCTACTTCGAACTCTAGAGGCTTCCTCCTCTTATCGGCATAACTCTTTTGTCTACTCTGGGCTGTTTGGATTCTAGCTTGTATCCTCTTTATCTGTTCCGTGGTCTCTTGAACAACTTCCGGTCCAACCGTTCTCGTCCCTCCTCCTTCGTACCAGCACAACGGAGATTGGCATTTCCTTCCATACAGGGCTTCATACGGTGCCATTGATGCCCGAAATCCTTTCGGATTCTCGGACTTCCACCGGCAAGTGTACTGGATCGTATCAAGTAATAAGAAGTGAGTAGAGTTATCGTTCCCACGGAGATTAACGGACTAATCGATAATGATTAGATTCTTTAATTAGACAAATTAATAGTAAGATGGTTTGAATAAATCTGACCCACAAATAAAATTTAAATTAAAATTCTAATTAACTAATCTAGCATGCAAATAGAATTAATAATAAACTAACATATACTGGACATCAACGTGACAAGAAAACGAATTGGAAAGAAGACTCAAATAACAAATAATTATGCACTAACTAATGACTAACAACAACGTAAGAATGGAAACAAAACTTGAGAAACAGGAAATCATATAGCACCTAAGGCCTAAATCACGTCCACCACAACAGAAAGACAAGTCATGCAAATTCAATAATTTAATAACTAAATCCTAAAATGCAAACTATAAGAATAATCAATTAAAATTACTACTTAATTTCCTAAGCTTACCGACACAGAAACACAATTAGAAACTAGGAAATTCAAATAATAAAAGCAACATGCACTTATAAATAATTAAGAACAACATGATAGTAACAAGTAAGCAAACAGAGATAAAAAATTGAGATGAAATCCAATGGAAAAAGACAAGATCAAGAATTCAGAGATGTTCTCAAGCAATTATCACAATTCAATCAACCACTTTTCTTCAATCACAAGCAATTTCCATTCACATGAATTCTAATTAACTAAACCCTAATTTCTTAGAAATTTAAGTTCCCTTAATTTAATCAATTATCAATCTCTTGAATTATTAATTGAATTAAGAGTTAAGATCACAAATCCAGATTCAATCATGCACAAAACCTATAATTATTTATCTCTAAATTATCACAGATTAAGTGAGCATCAATTCTAAACCACGTTTAATCATAGAATTTCTCAATTTCATAGATTAAACAATTGGAACAATTTACCTCTCAGTAAAGCTTGCACCGTTTTGATGAAGAACAAAGAAATTGAAGCTTGAATTGAAACGTGACTTGCTAATGAAGAAAAGATGGAGAAATTGAATTATTCAAAATACTTGAAGGAACAGAGCTCCTTCATTCTTGATCTCAAGGAAATTAGTTACACATAGTAATTGGAAATATCAAAGAATTAAAGAAGTTCATAAACCCTAAATCTCTGAGCAAGGGATAAAACCCAATTTTCAGAGAAAACCTAATAATCAGAACGAGAGAAAGAAAACAGAGAATTAAGGACTAATTGAAAAAGTGTTGAATCCTTATTTCCTAACCTAGTTCTCATGGGCCTAATGCAAATTAAACTAAACCTAATGGATTACATAGTTACTGACAGTAAATTACATAACTTGCAAATTTGGGCCAAGGAAAACATCACAAAACTCAACCCACATATGGTCCAAGCCTAGACCATGTTTAGGCCATGCCAAAACGTGAAAATGGGGCTGTTTTGGGTTGGTTCCACGCCTAGGCCACGCTGGGGCGTGGTGCTTCGCGGCAGATTTTCAGCGTCACTTTTCCAGGGTGTTTTTGGGGCTCAAACCAATTGTCAACCATAAACTATTATATACCGACGCGAAGCCTCGGATGTTAACTTTCAAACGAGATTAAAACTGCATCGTTTGGAGCTCTGTGACTCGATTTATCCTCACTTTAGTGCAGAGAGGTCAAGTTGAAAGCATACTCAAAAAGTCTTCTCCTTCAAACTTCTTCCATTTTCTTTGTATTCTCTTGTATTTCCTGTAAACACATAACTAAATACTCAAGATACTCATTGATAAAGAATTAAACTAAATTACTTGAGTATTAAGTCAAATATCTACTAAAAACATATGAAATTAGGGCCTAAAACCATCAATGATGCACACGCATCAGCCATCCTGATACTTGAGTGGTAGCTGTTGTTATAAGCAAACTCCACAAGAGGTAAGTCCTTATCCCAAGAGTCTTTACGGTCTAGAGCACAAGCTCTCAGCATATCCTCTAGCGTCTGAATCGTTCGTTCCGATTGCCCATCGGTCTGAGGGTGATAAGCGGTACTCAAGCGCAAATCTGTGCCGAACGAGTTGTTAAGCGCTTCCCAAAAACGAGACGTAGAGCGAGGATCTCGATCAGACACAATGCTCGATGGTACCCCATGCAACCTAACGATCTCTTCTATGTACAACCGTGCCATCCTTTCCATAGAGTAATCCATCCTAATAGGGAGAAAGTGAGCAGACTTGGTCAGTCTATCCATTATAACCTAGATGGCTTCGTGCGCTTTAACCATTCTTGGAAGTCCACACACCATGTCCATGGTGATGTTCTCCCACTTCCATTTGGGTATCTCCAAGGGTTGGAGTTCTCCCGAAGGTCTTTGGTGTTCAATCTTCACCTTTTGACACACCAAGCATCGTGAGACGTAAGTCTCAGCATCTCTCTTCATTCTCGGCCACCAGAACATACCTTTCAGATCATGATACATCCTCTTACTCCCCGGGTGAACTGAGAACGTTCCCCGGTGTCCCTCATCCAAAATCATTCGGCGTAGATCTCCGAAATTAGGGATACAAATTCTCCCTTGGTATCTCCAGAGTCCATCTTCATCCAAACGAAACTCCTTTAGCTTTGCGTCATCCATTCCCTCTTTCATCTCTTCCATCACATTCCCTTCTTGCTATGCTTGGCAGATTCCAGCCTTGAAATCTGATGTAATCTGCAGCTGGGTCAAACAAACTCCGCCTTTGCCCTCTCTTAGTCCCAACCGCATAACGTCTAGACTAGCTATAAGCTCTTCCTCCTTTATCCTCAGTTGAGCAAGACTAGCATGCTTACGACTCAAAGCATCAGCCACCACATTGGCTTTTCCCGGGTGATAGCTGACTTTGAACTCGTAGTCCTTCAGTAGCTCTAGCCATCTCCCCTGTCTCATGTTAAGTTCCTTCTGTTCGAAGATGTACTTAAAACTCTTGTGATCCGAGAATACTTCAAACTGCACCCCATACAGGTGGTGCCTCCATATCTTCAGCACGAATACCACTGTAGCCAGCTCCAAGTCGTGCGTGGGATAGTTCATCTCGTGCGGTCGTAGCTGCCTTGATGCTTAAGCAACCACATTACGGTTCTGCATCAGAACTCCACCAAGTCCCTTGTGCGAAGCATCGCAGTACACACTGAACGGGCCATTGGGGTCAGGGAGGATCAAGACAGAAGCGATGGTAAGTCTCTCCTTCAGAATCTCGAAACTCTGATGGCATTCGTCGGTCCATACAAAAGGTTCTCCTTTCCTCGTGAGCTTTGTCAAAGGAAGGGTGAGCTGAGAGAATCCTTGGATAAACCTCCGGTAATACCCAGCCAAACCAAGGAAACTGCGGATCTCAGTCACCGTCTTTGGGGGTTCCCAATTCAGCACTGCCTCAATCTTAGAGGGATCTGATGCGTAGAATATCGGCAAGTGCACCGAATCGTTCAAGTAATACCACGGTGAAGTGGGTATCGTTCCCACGAGGAATAAAAGACCAAGCAATACTATCTTTTAGTTATATTAAGCAGATCAAGAATAAAACTTAAGAGAATGATGATTGATTGAACACGAAAACAATGAGTAAAAGAGTGCAGAACTATTACTTGAGGAATTAATCAGTGGAATGAGATGTTAAGAGCTTCGGAGATGTTTTTCCCTTGAGGGCCAATGTATATATTCAATCACAATTCTAAGGTTCTCAGAAATCAAGGCACAACGAATCTAGAGTAACTAAATCCTAATCTCTTAGTAATTCAGTTTCCAATTACCTAATTAAAAGCTAATCTCTTAGTCAATTAATTAAATAACTAGGTGAAGCCCTAAATCAGATTCTAATCCTTATGAGTCTTAAAAGTGATCCTAGATTAGATTACATGTCACTATATCCAAACTAGTTCTAATCCAATTTTAACCCACAGAATTTTAGTTGCATAACAATTAGCTTGACTATCTCTAGTTAGACCTAATCATCATGTGATTTAATTTCCAGCTAGCATAAATC
>JASCZI010030407.1:9921-24155 GCA_036250425.1 Stylosanthes scabra | reverse complement strand
TTTTAATCTTCCAATTAAGCCCTTGATTAATGGATGGAATTGAGGTTTAACAACTTGGATTGGAATGGGATTGATAAAACTGGACGTTGCATGCCTTTGGACACCATGTATAACGTCACTGCCCCACGTATAACGTGGGGCTTATGCCTCAAATGGCTTCTTCTTTGACAAGCTTCACGTATGACGCCATACATCCACGTCTAACGTGGAGTCTCTGCCTCAATTGGCTACTTTGGACGTTAAGCCTCACGTATGACGTGGAGAGCTCACGTATAACGTGGGCTCTCTGTTGAATTGTGAATCCTTGAGGCTTAACTTCCACGTATGACGTGAGAGTCCCACGTATAACGTGGGCTCTCTGTCTAAATTGGCTGTTTCTCTTTTAATTCCCACGTATGACGTGGGCTCTGTCTTGAGCTTCCCACGCCTAGGCATTGAATCCTGGCGCCTAGGCGTTGGGTCTGCTGATGAGCTTTTCTGTCTTGAGTAGCTGCTCCACGCTGGGCGTGGGTTGTCTGGCGCTTGGGCGTGGCCTTGCTGAGTGCTGATTCTTAGCTTAGATAAAGACAGAGGTAGTCTCCACGCTGGGCGTGGGTGCTGGACGCCTAGGCGTGGATGGAGCTGCTTGCTTGCTGTCTTGAAGAGCAGCTCCACGCTAGGCGTGGGGTGTCAGGCACCTAGGCGTTGGTTTTAGCTGCTTGCTTCAGATAGCTGTTTCATGATGGCTCAACGCTTAGGCGTTAGAGACTGGCGCCTAGGCGTGGCTTATCTGTGGCTGCTTGTGGCTACTGTCAGGAGTCAGGACGCTGAGGACGCCTAGGCGTGTGGGGATGGAGCCTAGGCGTGGAGACATGGCAGCTGCTTTTGAGTGAGAAGTTATAGGCGCCTAGGCGTGGAGTGTCAGGCGCCTGGGCGTGGCTCTCAGCTCAGCAATCTGTTTTTATCCTTTTTCCTATATTTAACCAATAAACTCATCAAAGTATCATAATTATATTAACATAACTAACTTGTTAGCATTATTGATATATTTTTAGGTTTTAACAAACAATTAAACAAGTAAATAAGAGGAATTGGGTATGATTTGGTTAAAGAAATCAACAACGATGCTAAGGCATCAATACTAGGAAGTGAATACCATCTTATATGTAGCTGTGGAATCTATATAATTGGTGGTTTGGCCCAACTCAAAATACTGAATCGATTCTGTACCTGCCCGAATCGATTCTGTACCTGCCCGAATCGACTCTCCCCTCGTAGAAATATTGATTTGTAGCTTTAACGGGTATTAGAATCGATTCTGTAACCTCCCGAGTCGATTCGCCACACTTAGCAAAATTTCATGTTGAAGATCTATATCTAAGAATCGACTCTAGGATCATGGAAATCGATTCTAATTTCCATTCTCTCGTCTCTGTCTAAATATGAATCGATTCTCAACTTGGGGAATCGACTCGTTGTACTTAGTAAAAATTTAGTTTAAAACATCTTAGAGGAGAATCGACTCTAGACTCTTCAGAATCGATTCCAATTGTCTCCCTTTCGTCTCTACCTAAATATGAATCGGTTCTCATCCCAGCCGAGTCGACTCGTAGCACTTAGAAAGACTTAGCTAAAACTCAAAACCTTCGAATCGGCTCTGGGAGGGATCGAATCGATTCCAATTCAAAACATTTAAATTCTGGGCGAAAGTGAATCGATTCGTACATGAACAAAGTCGATTCAAAACGCCAGAAATTTATAAATTCAAGTAACCCAGTTCATCAGAATCGACTCTTAGGCGCAAAGAATCGATTCACTCGTAACCAAACCTGCACAAAACCAGTTTCAAGACCTTTTTCCAAACCAAATCATTTCCAATCTCATTTTGCCAAACCAAGCACCTCTTGGGCCTCATTCTAACAATGGTACAATTCAAATATTTTCCACAAACATGCACAATATGGCACTTCATTTCCTAGACCGTAGCACAACACAACATAGCACAATAAATCACATTTCATTCACAAGTTCAAGCATGCATGTTACAAGTAATCATCAAACAATCATCACAATCACGTTTTCATGCAATTCTACGAATTAAACTAAGGAATCCTACTGCGTACCTCTTGTAGTCACTTGAATTCTAGCGTTGGGCACCTATTTTGCAACACCTACTCAACTTCCAAAAGAAAACCCCTTCACACAAGCTCACCCGCTAGTTTCATCGCGTAATCCCATCTTCAAGCGATATCTACTATCCTCTACAACCAACAATCCATCAAGAATTCAAACCCACCTTTGAGTTATAGAGTGAGAAAGAGTAGATGAGAAATTGAACTAAGGAAACCCAAACCTTTACCTCCACAAGTGATATGTGTTCTAAGACAACGAAGAGAGCTTCACGTAGCCGTCGACGGAATGGCAATCGGAGCTCCGGTGTGGAAATGGTGGTGAAATGAGAATTGAAGTGAATGTTGAGTGTGAGAGAAAGGAGGGTGAGGGAGAGTGAGTAGCGTGTTTGTGAGTGTGTGTGGGTATTTTTGCTTAGTTAAGTTGCTCACTCACTCAAGTTGGCCCAAGCCGGTCAACTCTAGCGTCGGGCACTAGGATATTATATTCTACCCACCTAACAAAAATTTTGTCCTCAAAATTTTCAATTACCTGCGAATAGTAGTGGGTGATGCTCCATCATCTCTGATTCCTTCTCCCAAGTATATTCTTTGACTCCACCGTGATTCTAACGCACTTTCACGAGCGGAATCTCTTTCCCCCGAAGCTTCTTAACGCTATAGTCAACGATTTCCATTGGCATTCCATTCAATGTCATGTCAAAATTTACTTGCACATCATCCGGGTTAACCACGTGGGTCCCATCCATGACATATTTGCGTAGTTGAGAAACGTGAAACACATCATGAATGTACGAGAGATTCGATGGTAGTGCAAGTCGGTACCCCACTGGTTCAACCCTCTCCAACACTTCGAAAGGGCCACAGAAACGCGGATCAAGTTTCCTTGCTTTTATCGACTTTCCGACACCAGTAAGAGGCGAAACCTTCATAAATACATGATCCCCCACCTCAAATTCTAATGGCCTTCGTCTAGTATCCACATAACTCTTCTGACGACTCTGCGCTTCGAGGATCCTAGCTCCGATACGCTTGATCTGTTCAGTAGTCATCGCCACTAGTTCTGGACCAATGATGCTCTTCTCTCCAACTTCATACCAACACAACGGAGATTGGCATTTCCTCCCATATAATGCCTCATATGGAGCCATACCAATACTTACATGGTAGCTATTGTTATATGCAAACTCCACCAAGGGTATGCACGACTCCCACGTATTGTGGCTATCGAGAATACATGCTCTCAACATATCTTCCAGAGTTTGTATAGTTCTTTCCGACTGACCGTCCGACTGGGGGTGATACGTTGTACTCAAACACAACGTAGTACCAAAAGCATTTTGTAAAGCCTCTCAGAATCTTGAAGTAAATTGGGGATTGCGATCGGACACTATGCTCGATGGCACACCATGCAGCCTTACCACTTCTTTGATATACAACCTACTAGCTTCTCTGTTGAATCTGTCATCTTCATTAGCAAGAAATGAGCAGATTTAGTCAAACGGTCCACTATTACCCATATTGCATCATTCCCACTCTTAGTCCTTGGAATTCCCGACACGAAGTCCATGGATATTCCTTCCCATTTCCATTGCGGAATGTCTAACGGTTGTAACAAACCCGGAGGTTTCTTGTGTTCTACCTTCACCTTTTGACACGTCAAACATTTAGACACAAAATCTCCAACTTCTTTCTTCATGCCAGGCTACCAAAATATTCTCTTCAAATCTTGATACATCTTGGTGGATCCTGGATGAATGGAGAAACTACTTCGATGTGCCTCCTCCAGTATTTCTTGCCTTAAGCTGCCACTACTTGGTACACATATCCGACCCTTGTACTTCCATAACCCCTTATCATCTTTAGAAACCCCTTCTTCCTCCTTTCCATCTTGAGTAGGTAACATCTTATACAATTCTTCTGTCGACATTTGTTGTTGTGCATCGCGAATAGCCGATTTGAAACTACTCGAAATCTGTAGTTGTCCAAGGTAGGTTCTCCCACCTTGCTCTCCGGTCCTAAGCTTCAAGTTATTGAATTGATCTAAAAACTCCTCTTCTTTAATCACCCTCCAAGAAGCCAATAAGGATTTCCGACACAAAGCATCCGCTACTACGTTTGCTTTCCCGGGATGGTAATTTAGTTCGAAATCATAATCTTTCAACAATTCAATCCATCGCCGTTGCCTCATATTCAGTTCTTTTTGAGAAAAAATATACTTAAGGCTCTTATGATCAGAAAAGACACTGAACTTAACACCATACAGGTAATATCTCTAGATTTTGAGAGCAAACACAATAGCAGCCAGTTCCAGATCATGCGTCGGATAGTTCATCTCATGTAGTCGCAGTTGCCGCGAGGCATACGCAACTACATTATGATGTTGCATCAATACACATCCCAAACCTCTTAATGAAGCGTCATAATACACCTCGAAAGGCTCCTTAGGCTCGGGTAGTATTAACACCGGCGCAGAAGTCAATCTCTCCTTCAAAGTCCGGAAACTTTCCTCACACTCTGCACTCAATTCAAACGGAGTTTCCTTGCGAGTCAGTTGTGTAAAGGGTAAAGCTATTTGGGAGAAACCCTTGATGAACCTACGATAGTAGCCAGCCAAACCCAGAAAGCTTCGAACTTCCGTAACCGTGCTAGGCCTACTCCATTCCAATACTGCTTCAATCTTAGAAGGGTCTACAGAGATACAGCCGTCACTCACCACATGGCCAAGGAATTTCACCTTCGTCTTCCAGAATTCACACTTAGAAAGCTTTGCATATAACTTTCTCTCCTTCAGTGTTCGCAAAACTATCCTCAAGTGCTCCTCATATTCTTGATGCGTCTTCGAATACACCAAAATGTCGTCTTTGAAAACCACCACAAACTTATCCAAGTACTGACTGAACACTCTATTCATATAATCCATGAATACAGCAGGAGCATTCGTCAATCCAAAGGACATTACGGTATATTCATAGTGTCCGTAACGTGTTCGGAAAGTGGTTTTAGGGATATCCGAGTCCTTCACCCGTATTTGGTGATACCCCGACCTCAAGTCGATTTTCGAGAATACCCTCGCACCTTGTAACTGATCCATCAAATCATCGATCCTAGGCAAAGGATACTTATTCTTCACGGTCACCTTATTTAACTGTCGGTAGTCTACACATAACCGCATACTCACATCTTTCTTCTTGACCAACAATACGGGTGCCCCCAACGGTGACACGCTTCGCCTTACAAACCCCTTACCTAACAATTCCTCCAGTTGTTTCTTTAATTCCGCCATTTCTGACGGTGCCATCCGGTATGGAGCTACTGAAACGGGTCCTGCGCCCGGAACCAATTCTATAGCAAATTCAACTTCTCTCTAAGGGGGAAATTCCGGTATGTCCTCCAGAAACACTTCAGGAAATTCCCGCACTACCGGAATCCGTTCAAACTCAACATCGTCTCCGCTGACACTAGCCAAAAACAGGGTGAACCCTTGACAAATCTCACCACTACAGTGAACTTCCATAGCACCCAAATAATAGGTGTGAGCAACTATGGGCCCTTCTAAATCGTCGTCCCTAAAATTAACAGTTCTCTCATGACAATCCACTAACACACGATTCTTTGACATCCAATCTATCCCTAATATCATATCCAATTCTGGCATAGGCAAACAGATAAAATGATGGACAAACTCTCGATCAAACACAGAGAAATGCACATCTTTACATCCCAGCCTAGACAACTCAACCCCCGAAGAAGGAGTATGCACATGCAAATCATACATTAACCAGGAGATCCTTAATCCCAATTCATGAGCCCTATCAAAGTCTACAAACGAATGAGATGCACCACTGTCATACAGAGCAGTTATCATGCCGTTACCAACTTTACATTTACTCTTAATTAAATTACCTGTCTTAGAGGCATTCTCAGCAGTCATTGCAAACACTCGACCCTGCTGTTGAGGCCTGCTGCCTCCGCGATCTCCCTTTGTAGGACATGAAGATGAGATATGACCTGGTTTCCCATAGCTAAAGCAAGTGACATCTCCAGCACGAATACCACTTGACCCTCCACTTCTACCTCCAGCATTCCAACCACCTCCTCTACCAGTTCCCCGGTTTCCATGGGACCGAGAACCAAACGAACCACCGGGCTTGAAGGAATGACCACGCGGGGCAAAGGATCGACCACGCCCGCGGCCCTGAAAACTACCTCTTCCAAAAGCACTTCCCATAGTCCTCCTGTTACAATCCTCAATAACTTGACACTTATTCACCAAGGCGGCGAATGTTGTGATTTCCAACGGAACCACTACTCTCATAATATTCTCCTTCAGTCCATCTTGGTATTTCAAACATTTCCAAGCCCCATATTCCGCAGGAGCTCCTTGACAAGTTTGAGTGAACCTGCAAAGATCCTCGAACTTGGGAGTATAAGCAGCTATACTCATATCACCTTGCTTCAAATGCATCAACTCCATCTCCTGGTTTGCCCTAATTGACGCTGGAAAGTACTTTAGGTAAAAGGCTTCCTTGAACATTTCCCATGTCGCCACAAAGTCAGCATTTCCCTATTGTAGTAACCTTAACGCTCCTCTCCACCAGTGTTGGGCCTCCCCGGTGAGCAAGTACGTGGCAAACACCACATACTGATCTTCGGGCACTTGCTGGGCTACCAACGCCCTCTCAATAGCGAAGAACCAATCATCAGCTTCCGAGGGATTTGAGGTTCCCTGAAAAATGGGTGGATTAATCTTCAGGAAGTTAGCTAATGTCATGGGCCTAGCATTAGTCGGTCCCGCACCGTTTCCCCCTTCCGCAAGATTTGGATGAGCAGCGTTGATTCCAGCCATTCCAGCTTGTACCGTATTGGCCATGTTGGTCATCACAGCGAAAAACTCTCGCTGTCCATAATCCGGTTCATCCCATGCCGGTGCATTTCGGGGACGTCCTCTACCTCGCGTCGGAGTTGCCTTCCGGGTCCTGTCAACACCAACCGCAGATATCAAGGTGATCAATCTCAATATCATAAGCATAATGTATCAATTTCCCAAGGTATACTCACACACAAGCAAGGCATACACATATATCACATAGACATCTTAAATTAGCGTAGAGGATCACTAAGGATATGCCATGAAGCATAAGCAGTCCATCCCTCAGGCTCATAAGGAAGGAATTACTCTGATACCAAAAATGTAACACCTCGGGCTTAACATTTACTCAGCTTATGTCTAAGTCTATGCCTTACTCAGGTTGTTAACTTTTCAGTAAGACTAATATAGACATTACAAGAAGGAAATAAATAACAAGGAGCCAAAGGAAGAATCACGAGTAAAGTGCATATACCGTTTGTCAATGTAACCAAGGGAACCATGGTTCGATAGGAATATAAGCAGATGAATACAGATGGGAACATATTATATAGCTACCGGAACATCTAATATCATCTTACATGGTTCATATCGTATTTTTTTCAAAAGGTTAGTGCATCAGTTCTTTCCCTACAAGATATCATCATCTTAACAAAAGGCAAAATACATAAAGTCTGCTACGCCACCAGATCCACCTGCTAATCACCCTTTAAGGGGCACTAGGACCTACGTCTGAAAAATCAAATCAACAACGGAGTGAGAACCCACTATCCATGGGATTCCGAGTACGGAACAAGCGCCCATAGTGTAAAACATAATATTACACGAATCGCATGATCACAACGCGTCACCAACACAAAGAGCAAGTATAAGCATAGGCAAATATTCACAAAGCTGTCACGTAGCAATTAGTAGCAAATAGGCACACCCAAGCAATGCCAAGCATATGCATATGATGTATGTCTAATCCTACGGCTAAGATCAGCTCATCCAGTCGGTTATTTTAGCCAACCTGACCGGTCCAGTATATATCCCGAACCACTATCAGACGTACTTCCCCGAGGACAACCTATCCAATGCCCCGAACATTTATGTTCTTTATCTCATTCATATATAAATAACTAGGGGTTTCATTATCTTTTCATATACCCTTATCCCTCTAAGCGAGTCATGAGGTTAGCCCAAAGGCCTCCCATGTCATTCTCACTTTGTGGGCCGAGACGTTAGCCCGAAGGCCCCTCATGTCACCCACTACGTCCGATAGTCCACGAGGTTCTAAGCCGGTCACGTCAGTATTCAATGCGCCATATCACCTAGCTCACGTAATTCGCCATTTATACATAACTCTGTATTAAATGACTCCACCAGATACTAGGAAGTGAATACCATCTTATATGTAGCTGTGGAATCTATATAATTGGTGGTTTGGCCCAACTCAAAATACTGAATCGATTCTGTACCTACCTGAATCGACTCCCCCCTCACAGAAATATTGATTTGTAGCTTTAACGGGTATTAGAATTGATTCTGTAACCTCCCGAGTCGATTCGCCACACTTAGCAAAATTTCATGTTGAAGATCTATATCTAAGACTCGACTCTAGGATCACGGAAATCGATTCCAATTTCCATTCTCTCGTCTCTGTCTAAATATGAATCGATTCTCAACTTGGGGAATCGACTCATTGTACTTAGTAAAAATTTAGTTTAAAACATCTTAGAGGAGAATCGACTCTAGACTCTTCGGAATCGATTCCAATTGTCTCTCTTTCGTCTCTACCAAAATATGAATCGGTTCTCATCCCAGCCGAGTCGACTCGTAGCACTTAGAAAGACTTAGCTAAAACTAAAAACCTTCAAATCGGCTTTGGGAGGGATCGAATTGATTCCAATTCAAAACATTTAAATTCTGGGCGAAAGTGAATCGATTCGTACATGAACAGAGTCGATTCAAAATGCCAGAAATTTATAAATTCAAGTAACCCAGTTCATCAGAATCGACTCTTAGGCGCAGAGAATCGATTCACTCGTAACCAAACCTGCACAAAACCAGTTTCAAGACCTTTTTCCAAACCAAACCATTAACAATCTCATTTTGCCAAACCAAGCACCTCTTGGGCCTCATTCTAACAACGGTACAATTCAGATATTTTCCACAAACATGCACAATATGGCACTTCACTTCCTAGACCGTAGCACAACACAACATAGCACAATAAATCACATTTCATTCACAAGTTCAAGCATGCATGTTACAAGTAATCATCAAACAATCATCACAATCACGTTTTCATGCAATTCTACGAATTAAACTAAGGAATCCTACTCCGTACTTCTTGTAGTCACTTCAATTCTAGCGTTGGACACCTATTTTGCAACACCTACTCAACTTCCAAAAGAAAACCCCTTCACACAAGCTCACCCGCTACTTTGATCGCGAAATCCCGGCTTCAAGCGATATCTACTATCCTTTACAACCAACAATCCATTAAGAATTCAAACCCACCTTTGAGTTATAGAGTGAGAAAGAGTAGATGAGAAATTGAACTAAGGAAACCCAAACCTTTACATCCACAAGTGATATGTGCTCTAAGATAACGGAGAGAGCTTCACGTAGCCATCGACGGAACGGCAATCGGAGCTCCGATGTGGAAATGGTGGTGAAATGAGAATTGAAGTGAATGTTGAGTGTGAGAGAAAGGAGGGTGAGGGTGAGTGAGTAGCGTGTTTGTGAGTGTGTGTGGGTGTTTTTGCTTAGTTAAGTTGCTCACTCACTCAAGTTGGCCCAATCCGGTCAACTCTAGTGTCGGGTGTTCGAATTTTTACTCTAATTACCTAGTTAATGATAATAACTCTTCGTATCAAACACTAGGATATTATATGTTGTATTTGGTTTTGGCCGAGGGTTTAGTAAAAATTTGGGTAAAGATTAATTAAAATGCGGTTTATAAGAAGTTAACAAATCATGGTTTTCCTTTTTAAGTAAAGTATTTAAGTAACAAGAAATTATTTTCAATAAAAGGGGTAAAATGGTAAATTTATATATTTTATAAGAAGTTCATATTTTGAGGACTTAAGTAATTATCACTACAAGAAACGTGGCCGTTACCGACGGATTTATCGGCAAATTTTTTGTGATTTTCGCTGTTTTCAACATTATCGGCGGATTTACCGGCGGATTTTTCTGCCGGTAAAAACCTCGTCGGTAACATAATTTTGATGGCTAATTTGGTTTCAGTATTACCGACGAAATTACCGGCGAAAAAAATTGTCGGTAATTAGTGTCGAAAAATTCCACCGGCAACGTTATTTAAAAAAAAAATAAATGCATAAAATATTACCGTGGAGAAATCTGTTAGTCAATAAGCACGACACTCAAGAGGGGGGTTGAATTGAGTGTTTATACAACAATGATAAATTTTTGCAGAAATGTAAATTACTTTGAATATACATAACTCAAGTGTTTTGCTTAGTATGTTTCCAAGGGCGTAAGTCAATTCTTACGTACTTATAAGGATCTTTTACTTTACAAAGTCACTTGTATAAATATAAATAACGATAATGTAAAAGATGAGAGATAGAAATACGATACACAAGGTTTATAGTGGTTCGGCGCAACACTTGCCTACGTCCACTCTTTCTCAATCACAATTGAGAAGTTCGACTAACACCAAGCTTCAAGGTGCTTGATAAACCGTTTACAACAAGAGCTTGAATCTAACACCTCACGGTATCTCAAGATAACCCACTTCACTCGAAATAATCCCAACTTCAAGATTTCCCTTAAGTGTTTATCTCACCGACTATAGTGTTTATCAACGCTCACAATCTTAGAGAATACAAAGAATGATAGCTCTCAAAGAAGAGTAGATAATTACAATTGAAGAACTATGAACCAAATGTGTTTATCTCTCAATTTTGTGCATAAATCACTTTGAAAAAGATATGAAATGGAAGTATATTAACAAGAATACTTAGAATTGATGTTGTGTATGAAATAAGGCTCAAAACAATCAATTTATAGGCTTCCCAAACCTTAGAGACGTTGGGGAGTAAGTGGAGAGGAGCCATTTTGTCAAAACTAGTCGTTTTAAGCATTTTCAGCACGTGGATATCGATACTCAGAGGCGGGTATCGATACTCATGTGACCGTTGAGCCAAAATTTGAATTTATGGCTCTGAGTATCGATACTCAGAAGTGGGTATCGATACTCACTACGCTATTGCTTGAGTATCTGTACTCCAGGGTGGGTATCTGTACCCATGGCCTGAGTATCTGTACTCCAGGGTGGGTATCTGTACCCACGGCCTAAAATGGCCCAAAAAGGCGTGATTCCTTCAATAATTGATTCTAAACTTGTTATGATCAATTCCTAAGGTATTGTATCATTGAAATAAGGTTTCTAAACATGTTTGACTAGATTGAACATTATAAAAACATTGTGAAACATTTTTCATTCGAAAAACACTTTGTAAAAATGTTTATTAAAACATTTTCAAGTGTGTGTGTGAGAGAGATAGTAAACTTTGGTTCTTGACAAGATATTTACCTAACTCATAAGATACTAAACCATCTTCAAGCTTGCGGACTTGTCTTCTTGTTGTTTGCTTGCTTTCAACGCTTATCCTCAACTTCAATGTTTGTCATTCATCAAAACCTAAGCAAATGAACTTATGCAAATAATAACATGGTTAACAATTTCCCCCTTTTTGATAATGACAAACATTTTCAGGATATGAACATTTAATTTTAAAACCATTGCCAAAGTTCCCCCTGAACTTATGCATTATTCCCCCTAAAAGGGTGCACATCAATTTTTATATAAACGAATATATTTTCTCAAAACACAGCATATCCTCAAAACATTCCTTTTCCCCCTTTGTCATTGGCAAAAAGAAAAGAAGAGGATATTGAAATCAAATATGTTTCCCCTTTTGGCATAAATATCATAAGATGTTTAAAATATATAAGACAAGTTATGATGCTTAAATAGGTGTACCAATCCTATATAAGTCATTCATCAAAACAAATCTATTCGAGCTTCTTTGATGTCATTTGTTACTGATCATGGCTATCATAGCTATGTAATTTGTCATTTGATATCACTTCATAGCTTTAATCTTCCCCCTTAATTTTGCAAATCCACAAATATTTCTTGTTACGTCCTTTTATCTTTTTACTTTTGAGGAAGATCATTGAATTTGCTCATTTGAGGAAATATACCTACAAAATAGTTAAAATTGTATTTTTGGTACCCACATAAATTTGGGTCCTTGGGGGTTAGAATGAGCAAAGTGCCCATATGAATCCAATCTCATATTTTGGCTATGATAATTCATATGCTTAATCTTTGTAAAACAAACGGGTGCAATATGTCCTATTTTGTTACAATAATGACATGTTACATGAGGATTATGCATTCTAGTCATTTTGCTATATGGTTGCCTATATGTTTGTTTATATGCATTTTGATTACGATTATGATATGATGCATTTAGGAGGTTGCCTATTTGCTTGATATTTAACCTTATTAGCTTTGTTAGCTTGAGGTTGTCTAATAGGTTTCCTAACTTTTTTATGCTAATTTTTAGAGGTACTAGCTTTGTTAACATCATAACCAATTCCTTCTCTATCATTGACATGCTTTTGATTTTTCAACATATTATCTAAGTTCCTAGATGATTCATTGAACTTAGCTAAACATGCATTTAATCTATCTATTTCATGAATATGCGCTTTACACGATTCACATGATTCATTATTAGAAGGAGCTTTGGATTTCTCAAGAGTTTTATTTTGATTTTTCAAACTTTCATTTTCCTTTTGTAATTCCGCAACAAATTTCTTTGTAATGGAATTTTCTTGAGAAACCTTCACAAATTCTTCTAATAATTTATCATATACTTCTTGTAATTCATTTTGAGAAAAGTCAGAATTATTTACCTCAACTTCGTTTGTCATGAGACAAATGTTGGCGTCTTCATCTTTATCGGAGGAGGCGGAGGAATCGTCTTCGTTTTCCCATAAAATATATGCTTTCTTCTTCTTCTTGTATTTCTTCTCCTTTTGATTCTTATGGCAATTTGGTTTGATATGTCCAAGTTCTCCGCATTCATAGCACTTTGGTGGTTTGCACTTGTTCTTTAAATTCTTGATCTTTCTTTGTGCGAACTTATTAAATTCCCTTAATAGGAATTCGAATCCTTCAATTTGATCTTCGGATTCTTCATCATCATCATCATCATCTTTTTCATCATTGTTTTCATCACTTTCTTCATGTGATGAAGCCTTAAGAGCAACGCTTTTCTTCTTGTTTTCTCCACTTTGAGGATCAAGGATGGTCATCTCATAAGTGATAAGATTTCCTCTTAATTGATCATAAGTGAGAGTTTCATTTTGGTAGTGAACTCCTTCAACAATTGCGTTTGCCTTTGAGTTCCACTTCGGAGTTAAACTGCGAAGTATCTTGACAATAATTTAACGCTCGGGATATTTCTTTCCAAGCATGTTTAACCCATTAAAGATTCTTGAGAATCTTTCAAGAGTTTCTTCATCTTTCATTTTGAAAGTTTCATATTCATGAACCAATTGACTTATTTTTTATTCTTTTACATGATTGGTTCCTACATATGTAACTTCAAGTTTATCCGATATCTCTTTTGCGGTATCGCAAGTAGAGATTTTCATATAATCATTTTCATTTAGTGCAAAATGAATAAAATGAATAGCTTTGTCGTTGAGGGATACCTTTTTCCAATCGTCATCATTGTACTCACTTTCGAGTTTTGGAATTTCGATCTCGGTTGAGACTCCTCCAACTTTGGTGGTGCTTTCCTTCATTGGAACATGATTGCCTTGTTCGACAACTTTCCAAATTCTTATGTCTTGTGCACGAATCCAAATCCTCATTTTATTTTTCCAATAGGAATAGTTAGTTCCATTGAAAAGAGGTGGACGAAAGGTTGATTGTCCTTTGCTTGTATAGATGATGTAGTTGTAACTCGTGCTTGGCCCTTCCATGATCTACACTCTCAAACTGTTAAGCTTTTCAAAGAGTTAAGCTCTGATGCCAATTGTTAGTCAATAAGCACAACACTCAAGAGGGGGGGTGAATTGAGTGTTTATACAACAATGATAATTTTTTGCGGAAACGTAAATTACATTGAATATAAATAACTCAAGTGTTTTGCTTAGTATGTTTCCAAGGGCATAAGTCAATTCTTACGTACTAATAAGGATCTTTTACTTTACAAAGA